>JASDQU010207148.1:0-12073 GCA_032191745.1 Picea mariana
GATTTCATCCTTCGCCAAGGATATGAAACTCCTGCATCCAAAAAAAACTAATATATTTGATAAATCAGAAGCGTAGGTAATTTTTGCGGGGAAAATAGATTTTTTTCTAAAATTTAATTTTAGATCCAGTCTATCAATCTCTTGTTTTGGAAGTATGAAAAATATAACATATTTGTGGAGAAGAACATCTATTGAGGGACTGTCCGCACCGACAACAGAACAGTCAGAGAATTTACAACGTTCAAGAAGCTACCACCGTCAATGACGTGGCCAGGAGCGTGCCGCAAATTTATGCAGCCTTGGATAATAAACAAGCTGACCACCAAGCTTCAGTGGTGGGGATGGAAGGTATGATCACCAACCATCTAGTGTCTATTCTAATTGACCCTGGTTCAAATTTGAGTTATATAGCTCCTAAGGCTGTTGATAAGTGTAAATTACAGCCACATAAACACGCCAAGCCATGGTTGGTACAGTTAGCCACTGGCACCAAAAGAAAGGTAGCAGAGGTCATACCAGCCTGCCAATTCACTATGGGTGAATTCCCCACCCAAGCAACTCTTAACGTATTACCCCTAGTATCGTATGACCTGTTGATTGGTATGGACTGGCTAGCCACATATAAAGCCAGACTGGACTGTTACCATAAAACCTTAGAATGTGTAAGTGAAGAAGGAAGAAGGATAACCCTTCAAGGAATCCAAAAACCTGTCTCGGTGAGACGAATATCAGCCCTTCAAATGAGAAAGTATTGCAGAAAGGGACGTCCACTATATGCGATACAGGTGTTGGAATCAGTTGAAGATGACAAACCAAAACTTGAAGACCACCCCACACTAAGAGAATATAGGGATGTATTTCCGAAAGAGGTACCGGGTTTACCTCCAAGAAGGGACATTGACTTCTCGATAAAACTTGCACCAGGAATGGTGCCAGTGTCTAGGACACCCTACAGGATGAGCACACCCAAGCTAGTTGAGCTCAAATTACAACTAAAAGAAATGATGGACAGAGGCTATATACGGCCTAGAGTGTCTCCATGGGGAGCACCAGTCCTATTTGTGAAAAAGAAAGACGGTACTCTCCGACTGTGCATAGATTATAGACAACTCAATAAGGTAACCATCAAGAACAAGTACCCCTTACCCAGGATCGATGACATGTTCGATCAATTGGGAGGTGCTTCCATCTTCTCAAAGATTGACTTGAGATCTGGATGTCATCAAGTCCGAATCAAGGGTGAAGACATCCACAAAACTGCCTTCAGGACGAGATATGGTCACTATGAGTTTGTAGTAGTACCATTTGGATTGACCAATGCCCCTGCCACTTTTATGTGTTTGATGAACAATGTGCTCAGCAAATTCCTAGACAAATTTGTACTGGTTTTTATTGACGATATATTAATTTACTCCAAGAATAGAGAGGAACATAAGGAACATCTTAGACATGTGCTTCAGGTACTAAGAGAACATCAGCGCTATGCCAAATTTAACAAGTGCGACTTTTTCCAGAAGCAAATACATTACTTGGGCCATGTCATATCTGAAGAGGGAGTAGCAGTAGATCCTAACAAGATCAGATCTATCATGGAATGGCCTACCCCAAAGGACGTTTCAGATATCAGATCCTTTATGGGCTTAGCAGAATACTATAGGAGATTTATAAAAGGATTCTCCAAGATTGGTTGTCCAATCACTGCCCTCCAAAAGAAGGGAGCTAAATTCATGTGGACACAAGAATGTGAAGAAATATTTCAATCCCTGAAACACCTTCTGAACCATGCACCCATGCTGAAGATCGTTGATCCCGAAAACGACTTCCTCGTGTGCACAAATGCCTGTAAGGAAGGGCTCGGAGGATTCCTTATACAAGGAGGAAGTGTAGTCTGCTATGAATCCCGAAAATTGAATGAGCACGAAGTCAACTATGTGACCCATGATCTAGAGCTGGCCGCCATAGTGCACGCCTTAAAAATGTGGAGACATGACCTCCTGGGAAGGAAATTTGTACTTATGACAGACCACTGTGGATTGCGATATATGTTTGACCAACCAAAGCTCAATGCCAGACAAGCTAGGTGGATGGCCCTCCTTAGTGAGTTTGATTTTGAAATCAAACATGTTAAAGGAAAAGAAAATAAGGTGGTCGATGCCCTTAGCAGAAGTATGAAAACAATTCACCTGGCAGCAGTGAGCACCTATGAAACGAATGTCAAAGAAAGAGTCAGGAATGCACAAGAAACAGACACATTCTTCCAGACCGTGACCTCGTACTTGGAGAAAGAACCCATAGGAATAAAATATGAAGGCTACCAGATGATAGATGGAGGTCTGCTAACTTACAGAAACAGATTATATATTCCAGATTGTGACGACTTAAAGAGGTTCATAATGGATGAACTACATAAAAGACCATATACTAGTCACCCGGGATATCAAAAGATGATCACGACCACTAGGAAACAATTCTGTTGGCATGGGTTAAAGAAAGACATAGCTAACTATTTAGCTAAGTGCCTAGAATGCCAACAGGTTAAAGCAGAACACCGTCACCCAGCAGGATTTTTACAACCTCTACCAATCCCGAAATGGAATTGGGAAACCATTTCCATGGACTTCATCACTGGATTACCAACATTGACCAAACAGAATGACGTCATCATGGTAGTGGTGGATAAATTGAGCAAGTTCGCCCATTTTATCCCCGTCAAATCGACTTGCAAGGCAATAGATATCACCAGCTTATTCATGAAGGAGATATTCAGACTACACGGTATGCCTAAAGAGATCATGTCTGATAGAGACACGAAGTTTACTTCCAACTTTTGGAAATCCTTGATGGTTGGTATGGAGACCAAATTACTGTTTAGCACAGCCTATCATCCTCAAACTGATGGACATACGGAAAGAGTGAACCAAATATTGGAAGACATGCTAAGAATGCATGTAATGCATCAACCCAAGAAGTGGGAAGATTACCTGCCACTGGTGGAATTCTCCTACAACAACGGCTACCAAGAATCCCTGAATACGAGTCCTTTCGAAGTCCTCTATGGTAAACCGTGCAACACTTCAGTCAGTTGGAGTAATCCCGTAAACAGAGTTACTATTGGACCCGACATGCTAAAAGAAATGGAACAACAAGTGATTCAGATAAAACAGAATCTAAAGGTCGCTCAGAACAGACAGAAAAGTTACGCTGACCGAAAGAGAACTCCAAGAGATTTCAAGACGGGAGACCACGTATATCTCAGAGTTAGGCCCAGGAAGATTTCCATGAGGATGCGAGCTTGTGCCAAGTTGGCACCTTGGTATTGCGGACCCTTTGAAGTTCTAGATAGAGTGGGACCTGTAGCCTATAGGCTAGCACTTCCTCCCACAGTAAAAGCACATAATGTTTTCCACGTTTCATTATTGAAGAAATATGTACATGATTCTAATCATATAATTGACTGGTCTGTGATCCAGGTGGAACCGGAAGGAGAATTCCTGCCAGAACCTCAATGCATACTGGACAGAAAGGAAACCCCACTCAAGAACCGAACCATTGCACAGGTCAGGGTGCAGTGGAAACATTTTGGCCCAGATGAGGCTACCTGGGAAATGGAAGATGCCATGAAACAGGCATATCCGATTTTGTTTACTTCTGTACATACACGTCATATTGATGAATAGAACATCGAGGACGATGTTCCTTTAAAGGGGAGGGAATTGTAACACCTTGTTTCCCCCAGTCTGTAAAAATAACTATATTGGCCAAGAATTATGGAAAACACAAAAGATGTGAATGTTTGATTTGACGGACCTTTGTATCGAAGGTCGATGAATGTAAATTATGTTATGATTATGTGTTGCATGACTGCTGGGAGGGGGATGTGCTAAAAGAGACCACGATGGCTAATGAGAGGTGGTGGAAGGGACCTGGAATGGTTGCGCTAGCTTCCACCGGGCCAGTACCATACTGGTTTTCACTTGCTCAAAGATCAAAGAAGCTCTCTGACTCTGGAATAGATTTCCCGTCAGATAGGTAGGTGGGGAGGCTCCTCAAGAGTTAATGAGAGGATGGGGGTGAACCACCCATCCGTAACAGCTCCCAGACCTGACCATGGACAGGGAAATTCACGCCACACACAATCTTGCAGAGAAAAGGCAAGAGAGGAAGTGTGGTAAAGGGCGGGAAGAGAGGAGAGCACGCGCGACAGAGATCCCGGAAGAGAACCGAGAGAAACTCGAGAAATACAGGGAGTTTTGAACAAAGGAGGAGAGTAACCTTCGTCCTTGACTTCCGTTGAGCCGAAAGTAGAAAATTGAATCTCAAGCATCGTGATCTAGCTCGGGGGTGGCTAGTGGTAAATCCGTTTGGAGTCATTGAGCCTACGGTTAGGTGGAAACGAGCACCCCTCTCAGCATTCACATCACGTCCGGAATTTCTAATAAGTGCTATGTCTTTCATTTGGAATTGAATGTCACGATCGCATGCTCATTTTTATACGCTCGTAAATAGTTTCTGTATAGAAGTGTTTTCCTTGTGTTATAATTAGAAATAATGGATGCATGCTTATACTGATATAACTACAAATTGGTTAATGTATAAAATGTATGAGTTCAGGATACGAGTATGTTCCCTTGAGGATTGACCCATCTAACTTGACTCGTGCTGTGCCCTAGTTCATCCTCCCGAAGGCACCTTTTTCAGGAAAGTTCCCTCGCATTCCAGAGTCGGAGTGAATCCCTTGAAAAGACTACCATTGTAGTAAATCCACGAGTTTACCTTGCCCCTGTCATGAAGTAAATGGGCTTCGAAGTTTCGGTACCCGGGAAATCCAATGGTATGAATCCCACGTCTTCGCAAGTTGCGAAATCTTGGTACGCGAAATCTCGATATGTAAAACCCTGAAGCGGTGTAGTGTAAAAGGATTTCGGCATTTCAGCACCTGGAAAACCCAAGGGCAAATTCCCTTGTATTCGCCAGTCGCAAAATACCCATATGTGAAACCCCGAAATGGTTTAGCGTGAATAGGTTTTGGTGTTTCGGCGTTTCGGGACCCGGGAAACCCAAGGGCAAGTTCCCTTGTATTCGCCAGTCATGAAATCCCAATATGTGAAACCCCGAAATGGTTTAGCGTGAATAGGTTTTGGTGTTTCGGCGTTTCGACACACGGGAAACCCAAGGGCAAGTTCCCTTGTATTCGCCAGTCGCGAAATCCCGATATGCGAAACCTCGAAATGGTTTAGTGTGAGTAGGTTTTGGTGTTTCGGCGTTTCGACACCTAGGAAACCCAAGGGCAATTTCCCTTGTATTCGCCAGTCGCGAAATCCTGATACGTGAAACCCCGAAACGGTTTAGCGTGAATAGGTTTTGGTGTTTCGACGTTTCGACACTCGGGAAACCAAAGGGCAAGACCCCTCCTCTTCGCCAGTCGCAAAATCCTGGTACACGAAACCCCGATGCGCTCTGTGAATGAGCCCTAGGTCACCAGACAGGGTCTTGTGGTAGGGAGGAGGAGTCCCGAAAAAATCTGGACCGCCCATTTCTAGGGACGCGAGGCGAAGATTTAAGGCCACCGGGGTTCTGGACAACAGAGGAATAGGAGTGAAGACCTCGCCAGAAATCCCGAAAGGTGGAGTGTCAGGATTTAATCCAGGCCGTTGATCAAGTCGACGATCTGGACCATAGATCCAGATGATACCGGGCTTTCGGTTCCGAGGATTTTAAAGGGAAAGGAGGAACGCTTGCATCGCGATTTCTCGAATCGCGAAACCTCGAAAGCATTTATAGGAATAGCGCCAGGTCATAGGACTGGTTATATGAAAAGCGACCCAAGGGAGGAGCTAAGGATCTATTAGACCCTTTAGGGTTTCGGCATTTCGAAAGACAGAAAACAGGGGAACGCTTGCATCGCGATTCCCCAAATTGCGAAAGACGGAAGCGCCTTTTTGGTAAGGTCTGTGGTCATAGCCAACGATCACATGGGGGAGCATAAGGGAAGGGAGGGTCTGTGCTAGGCCCCATAGAATTTCGGGGATTTTGTCCCTCGAGAAAAAAAAAAGGCGAAAAATCTTAGTTGCCGTAGTGGGTGTGTGACAGTGAGATGTATGGTAATGGCGGATGTTGCAGCTCATGGGTTTGATTTCCATACTTTAAGCAAGTTTATACCACATATATTATATCAATACATAGGTTATATATTATATAATGTTTTATATTTAATTTATATTAACTATATTCTATATCATCGTGTTATTAAGTAATGGCGGATGTTGCAGCTCACGGGTTTGATCTCCATACTTTAAGTTTATAGCGCATATATTATATCAATACATAGGTTATATATTATATCAATACATAGGTTATATATTATATATTAACTATATATATATTATAATGTTTTCTATTTAATTTATATTAATTATATTCTATATCATCGTGTTATTAATTATTACACATATATACTAAAATCAATGCTAGAAAGTATTATATATAAATATATTAATATGGTATAAAGTATTATATATATATATATATATATATATTAATAAATTATTATATATAAATATATTAAATGTTATTTATTATTTGGAAATTAGAAATATATATAATATGTTATAAAATATTTATATTTTGATAATACGTATATAGATGAACCTAATGTCGAACCTTATCCGAACCTCATTGAAAAATTTGAATTCGAATCGAACTTTATTCTTGTCAAACCCGAACTTGAACCCGAACCATGTGACTTAGGCCAACACATACTTGCATTCATCAATAAGGCTCTCTGTACCAGTGATGAATAAATCATCAACGTAGAGGACCAAAATCAGAGACTCACCATTAACAGTCTTGTAGTACAGGTTGGGATCATAACCACTTTTGTTGTAGCCCAAACTCATCAGGTGTCCATAAATCCTCACATACCATGCTCGAGGTGCCTGCTTGAGTCCATATAGGGCCTTCTTCAATCTACACACATGAGACTCCTTCTCATGTATCACTAAACCATCTAGCTTCTCGATGTATACTTCTTCCTCAATCTCTCCATTGAAAAAGGTTGTCTTCACATCCATTTGATGTAGTCTCCAACCCATGGATGATGCAAGGGAAATAATCATCCGGATAGAAGTGTATCGAGCAATAGGAGCAAATGTCTCCTCATAATCTATTCCCTCCACCTGAGAGAATCATTTAGCAACAAATATCGCTTTGTGCTTCTTAATGTTCTCGTCGGCTGTGTGTTTGATCTTATAAATCCACTTGGAAGTCTCTACAAACTTCCCCTTAGGTATAAGAACAATATCCCACACATCATTATTCATGATGGACTGATACTCCATCACGACATCTCTCCATACTGGCTAACTAGATGCCTCGTCATAACAGGAAGGCTCAAAATCAATGATGTGGCTCATAGCTGCGGCATAGCACGAATATCTCGGAGGTCTCTTGCTCCTTCAGAAGGTACCATGAGGAGTTGCGTGTCCTTTTGCCTATCGCAGATTCTGACTAGCCCATGTAGGTCTCTTTTGATCTACTGCAATATCGTTGGGACATCAACTAGAGCTACAAGATCAACAAGATCAATTGGATCAATAGGCTCAATTGTTTCCCTCTGAACTGTTGGAGGGTGAGGGGGAGAAGGCACCATCTCTTCCTGTCTCTCACTGTCAATCTCCATGTGAGATCCTCTAGATCTCTTGAAGGATGCCTCCTCCTCAAAGGTAACATCTCTGCTCACCTCAATATGTCTCTGACCAGGCATGTAGATTTGGTATGCCTTTGAAGACTCACGATACCCCACAAATGTACCTTTTCTTCCTGAAGGTCTAGCTTGGTCCTTTTTTTTCTTGGATACATTAATGTATACTAGACACCCAAATATCTTGAAGTGTCCAACCTCAGGCTTCACTCATGAACTGTGTCCATACTAGACATTTCGTGGTTCCCTCATGGAACACATGTCTAAGACATATCAAGGTGTGTCCATACTAGACATCTCGTGGTTCCCTCGTGGAACACATGTCTAAGATATATTGAGGTTCTCTCATGGAACCAATGTCTTCTCTAGGACGCATCGATGCTCCCTCATGGAGTCAATGTCCCCCAAGACATATTGAGGTTTCCTCATGAAACCAATGTCTCGGTTTCTTCATCTGACCATCTAAGGCACGTCAGGATGAAGTCCACATTCCCTCCTACTAGTCCATACAGGACCCTCTAGGGAAAATGTCTCATGATGTTGCCTCAAACATCAACACTCCCTCTCAACTAGGAAGGTGTTTTTCCACAATGTTTTCATCTAGTAGTCCACTGACTACTCTGCAATCAACTAGTAGCACACAACTACTTCCAAGTGATCCGGTAGTCTCCATGGAAATTAGCTAGTAGCACACAACTACTATAATGCCATCCAATAGAACATGACTATCCCAAGCCATACTAGTACACAACTATTGTCCGGTGGTACCCAATCACCACTAGTGGTACACAACCGCTGCTAGTGGCACACAACTACTGTCCAAAGACACATAGTCTCCACCAATGGTATATGTTATCCCCGATATCTAGGGATAACTAGGAGATCATATCTCGAGGCCCACTGGTCCTAGACATGGAGTACCGAGAGCAGGATTGACCTGAGCATGGCCCTGGAGGGCCCATCCTTCCTCTTCTTCGCCAGACTTGTCCTGTCAGCAACAACAACTTCCATCACCATCGGCTTGGGCTTGCATCGGAAAGGACTCTTACTCCATGAGGTAATTGGTCCAAGGAATTATGGTATGTGTCATGTTTGATCATTATAACCTTCTTATATATGTATTAGGTTCCTTTCATTTCTGATAACTGCTTGGATCTTACACTAATCCACTTGACCATTGTTGGGGTGATTAATGGGGTGACTTAGCAAGCTACTATTCATGGGTTTTGGTTAGCCACCAAGGGGGATTTGCAGAGCCATCGTCCGCTCCCACCATTCTATCATTTTACATCTTATCTTTCGCACATCCATCCCATTCGCTTAGTCTGGCCATTAGGATGACCTTTTTGGGGATACACTTTGTCCTATGGGAAGAAGGGGCTAAAGTCCCATGAGGTAAACGCAGCTGGTAAAAGATAAAAGCCATAAGAAATGAAACCTAGAGATGCTTCGCCCAGGGGATCCCCGAGAAGGCAATAAAAGGCCTCTCGATAAGAAACTGAAGGGACCCTAAGAAAAATGACAAAACAAGACCTAACCAAGAGGATGGGAGGTCTCATCACGAGTTGTCCCATTACGTTCATAGGTATCCAGCAGTATGACATTGCCATTATCTGGTCACCATGCCAGGGCAGTGATCTTTGGTTGCATGGCCAAGGGAAAGGGGGTCTCATCACGAGCCAGCCTTATCATCTCTGTGAAGATACCAGTGGGTAACACTGTCAGCTCTGGTCACCACGCCAAGGCAGTGTCCTCTGGTCAGACCTTGAAGTAAAAAAGAAAGAAAAGCGATAAATAAAAAATAAAGGCAAATAAAGGGGCTTGGAAAAAGTGCATCCATGATGGGTACAACTCACCTCCTACAGAGGCACCCACGGACAACACCTACCCCTGGTCTTACTATGACTGGACATCCCCAGACCATACCACTTCGTATACATGGCTTGAATGATCCTCTGAGGAAACTTTCCTTTTCTTGTGGGTATTAGCCCAATGGGTTATTCTGTCGGTTTCTTCAGCTTTGTATAGTAGATATGTGTAATGTCTTTGAGCTCTTAGATGATATGTTAGAGATTTCATGCATGTGTTTGATAACTTTAATGATGAAATATGATTGACATTGCTATGATCCCGAGGACTGATGAGCCCATGGAGGGCGTAGTCTTTGATGTGCAGGACCATGCCCGACGGACAGGTACCAGTGGACCGGTACACATGGGGATATGATTAGTTCGAACCTCCATGGGGCTGAAGAGCCCATCAGATGGTTGCTGGGATGACAGAGGCAGGACAACGTTGTGATGAGCCACTGCACGAGAAAGAAGAAGGACGTCCTTACCAAGGACACTTTGGCAGAGCCCGGCCTAGGGGGGATCACCCACTGCAGATGGGACGATTTCTTTTGATGGACAGGACGTCAACTGAGGCAGTTGGACGTTTTCTGGAGCGTGTGGCAGTGTGCTGGGATCATTTGGCATGTGTGGTAGCTTGCAGGAGCCCTAGAGGGGCCAACGTTTTGCTTCCTGGATGCTGAGCTTGCCCAAAAAGGGCCAATGTTTCCCTCAGAGGGGCCTAACGTCTCCTTTTGAGCTCATATTGTGACATGTTTAGCATTTAATGTGACAAACAGTGTAATATTGTTAGCCAGCCTTGCCGGCTATTTTAAATGACCTATTTTGTAATTAAAGGTCATTAGGATGATATAAATAGAGGATGTTGCCTCTCATTTTTAGATAACACAACTCACTCTCTTGGAGAGAATCATTTTTAGTCTTTGTCTTGGGATTTTTGCTCTTGGAAGTGAGGCGCAACTCTTGTGGAGGATCATTCTTGGCATGTTTATGGTGTTTTCTATCATTGGAAGGTTTTACAACTAGGGTTTGATAAGCTCTTCATGATTTGTAAGTGTATTTCTCATGCAAAACTTCTTAAATGAATGGTTGTAGGTTAAATCTCTTGCATTTATTGTTACATTGTTATTATTTTGCTTAATCATTGAAACCCTAGGTAGCAAGCACACAAGTAGGTCCTTGCTACATGTCCCCATGATAGAAGACTTGTTTCAGCCATTGATTAAGGAGGATATAGCCTAGCCGTTGCTACACTAGTTCCCCTTTTTCTGAGTTAGCTTTTGAACATAAGTTGAAGAAAGAAGACGTCCTAGCCCTAATTAATTTTACACCTAGGGTTTTGACTTTTAGGGTTTGAAGGGCCTTGCTTCTGCAACACTTTTCACCCTTAGATTTATGTTTTGAAGCTAGTCGTTTTGCCAAGGATTTTTAAGGAAAGAGGGAGGAGCATGAGGCCTTGCTTAAGCAACACCGGAATGAGCCTCCTCCCCTAAGGGTTTTGACTCTATGGCCCTGCCATTGCAGCACCATAAAGCCTAACTCTCTTGTCCTTAGATTTAGATTCTCCCGAGACCTAGCCTTTCCTTCTAACTCCATAATACCCTAAGGCACTAGTCTATATCTCCAACGTTGAGTTTATTGTGCCAAAACAACACTTTTAAACTTCTTAAATTTGAAACCCTAACTAACCCTAACGTCTAACTAACCCTAGATTAATGATGACGTCATGCCTTGTTTGAATTCTAAGTTGATAGAAAACGTTGTGGCTAAGTCATCCAATGATAGACATTGATGTGTTGATAATTTTCATTGACCTATTTGCAAAACGTTGATCTCTTTGTCTACCAAAACTAACCCTAAAGAAGGCTGACGTCACCTCTAGTAAGCTTGACGCAACATTCTTGTCATACATGAGCATTTGATGATATTTTATGCTATTTCAAAGATTGATTATATACATTGAATACTATATCATTTCCAGTGTTTATTGAGAAGTAATATTATAAGCCATAGTCATTTTTGCAATCATTGACTTCGTCAATAATTACTGCTATTTATGCTCATTAATATTAAATGTTGATAGTCATTAATCTATGAAGTGCTAACCACTTTTTGTATGCATTAGTTTTATTGTTGCCTTGTCTCGCAAACAGGTGCCTTTGTTGTGGTTTACCTTCTTTTGACTATCTTCTTGGCGGTAATCTGTGAAAGGGAAAACCTACCTTGATCCTTTAACCCTTTGCCTTTCAAAACCCCAGATTGTCAGGGACATCTCCCTTGGGTTTAGCCACCCTGAATAGAAAGAGCCCCCCATCGAGGTTACAGTGGGTGGGGAAGCTCCTGTTACGCCAGTTTGACCCTTACCTTTCAGCTACTTGACCTAGACTACAAACTGAGCGATAACATTTTGGCGCCGTTGCTGGGGAACACTGAGTCAATCTTCCTCAACGACAAAACCTTTGGTAAGCCTTGCCTCAGAGACCTTTTCTTACAAGCTTACCTGGCGACTCCACTACAACTTTTT
>JASDQU010207148.1:12123-28300 GCA_032191745.1 Picea mariana
AGGTTCAATAACCCTCCTCTAGCTTTCAGAAGGAAGCCTCCTGCTAATTCACCTGTTGTCAAGTCACTTTTTGGAAAGAGACTTCCTTTAAACATGTCTACTTCTCAGACCGGTACTACAAACCCAGTCAACAATCAGAGACAATGGTCATCTACCTTGTTCAAGCCTTTAGACACGTCATCCATATCTAGTTACCCTAGGCAAATGCCACCTAAATATGAGAAGTGGTTGCCTAAGTTTACCGGCACTGATGCTACTAGTGCCGAAGAGCATATGAGTAACTTCTGGGCATTCTTTCAGCTTCACCCCATTAGTGATGATGCTTAAGACTTGGTCATGAAGCTCTTCTCTGCTACCCTTTATGATGTTGCAAGACATTGGTATCTTGGCCTGCCTGATGGAAGCATTAAGACCATGGATAGACTTGAAGAAATCTTACTCAGAAGGTGGAGCATCAAGGAAGACTCGAATATGTTGCTCACTCGATTGAATGGCATTACTAGACGTGAGAATGAATCCATTCGAGAGTTTCATACCAGATTCGAAGCCTTACTCCAACGAATTCCCCCAAGCCATCATCCGAAAGATGATTATCTTGTTCACATTTATACTAGATCTTTCAATGGCCAATTAGGGTATCTCCTCAGAGACAAAGACCCTCAATCCATTCAAGAAGCCCAAGAGCTTGCAACAAAGATTGAAGGAAATCTTCTTTCATCCAAGATTGAGCCTTTTGCCAACCCTAGGGGGGGAATAGAGGTCAAGCAGAAAACAGTACACAATGGTGAGCCTGCTTCGGATCTGTGCACCAGTATCATTAAACTACAAGCTTTAGTAGATAGCATCATGAAGAATCAAGAGGAAATGATGAACCGGATCGTGAGACTCGAAAAGTCCCAAACCCAGGCACCCAGACCTTCATTCAAAGGGCCATTCCAAAAGGGGAATCAAAACTACAAACCAACGAATGAAAATGAAGTCCCAAATACTTTGGCCTCTGCAAATGTTGTTGATGAAAATCCCTGGTGTCTGGAGTGCAGTGAAGCACATTGGGAGAACGAGTGTCCTTATAATGCCAGCCAGCAACAAGTCAACAACTTTGACTGCTTATCGGATTGCCCTCAAATAAACATCACTGATGTTGAACATCAACAAGCCCTGAAGGGAGTAGCCCGAGCAGCAAGGTTAGCAATAATCAACAACTTGGACAAAGAATCATGTGAGAAGCTGAAGAAGCAATAAGTCCAAGTGTATCGGAGAAAGAACCCAAGCCAACCTACAAGTGATCAGTCAAAATCTTCTGAAGTTCTTCCTCCTAAAAATCCCAAAGCTGACAAGATTACCCTGGATTTTGACCTTGAAGGAGCTTTGGCAAAAATGCATGTGAATGTTCCTCTGAAAGAAGCCATTAAAATCCCCTCCATTAAAGAATGCTTCAACACCTTCTTTTCAGGAACGGTTGAGCCTATGGACCCCCCGATTATGTTACAAGCTGATCATTTCAGAATCAATTACGGTGAAGATCCTCCTTTCTTCGTGACTCTTATGATGAACAATAAATATCTCAACAATTGCATGTTGGATACAGGTGTTGGTGCAAACATGATGTCTCTTAAAGTCATGCAGCAAATGGGCCTAAAGGTAACCAGGCCTTACAGGAATGTGTATGGATTTGAATCCAAAGCTATACCCACACATGGCATAATTGAAAACATCGAAGTACAACTGAAGGCATTCCCCGAGAGGACAGTTCGCATAGACATTATAGTTGTTGATGTCCCGGATGTGTGGGGAATGCTTTTGTCTAGAAAGTTCGATGCAATGATAGGCGGATCACTTGAGATGGATCTCACTTTCCTGCAATTGCCTCTGAAAGATGGAACAACTGGACGATTACTCAATGTGCCAATAACTGGAACTCATGTACAAGATGTTCCTCCTACTGTGAATGAAGCGCAGAAAGATGTGATACAAACTCTTCAAGAATATTCTCCGGAAGACATGCCTTTTACTGCGGAAGAAGACTTTGACTAGATTGAGTGGCCCAAGAAAGACGAATATCAACAACTTCTAAACCAGTTTCAAAATAAAGAAGTAGGGAAGGTGAAAATACTAAAAAGACCAAAGAATGAAGAAGATGTACAGATACATCCGTCCCAGCAAGAAACCTTTACTCCAGAAGCCCACCCACCTCCCTCAGTACAATACACCAGGGTTGTTCAAGGAACTAACAAACACAAGATCCGAAAATACAAGGAGGGAGAGTTAGTATGGATGTGGGATATTCAGAAAGGAGAGCCTACTGATGTAAAGGGAAGTACACAATCATGGCTCAGACCCTTCAAGGTTGAAATGGAATCAGTAGATAACTCTTATTACTTGTCCACCTTAGAAGGAAGAAGGCGCCCATTACCCATCAGCGGATGCCTCCTCAAACCCCACCAGGGTGGTGGGACATGATTATACAAGTAAGTATGAGTAGGTAGGCATTTCCGTGTATTATACCATCTTCATTTGAGTTTGTTTCCCTTTTATATGCATCTTGATTGTTTTATCTCATATGTATACATGTATTATTTTGCGGGGTGGCAATACCACCCCACCTTTTGTCGTTGATGCTTTCTTGTCAAGTGTGAGCAGGTCTACAGGTTTATGCTAGAGATTGTTGAGGTTCTCATGTGCTCTACAGTGAGCACACGTCCCCGAGTTGGAGCCAGATGTTATCCCCGATATCTAGGGATAACTAGGAGATCATGTCTCGAGGCCCACAGGTCCTAGACATGGAGTACCGAGAGTAGGATTGACCTGAGCATGGCCCTGGAGGGCCCATCCTTCCTCTTCTTCGCCAGACTTGTCCTGTCAGCAGCAGCAGCTTCCATGACCATCGGCTTGGGCTTGCATCGGAAAGGACTCTTGCTCCATGAGGTAATTGGTCCAAGGAATCATGGTATGTGTCATGTTTGATCATTATAACCTTCTTATATATGTATTAGGTTCCTTTCATTTCTGATAACTACTAGGATCTTACACTAATTCACTTGACCATTGTTGATGTGATTAATGGGGTGACTTAGCAAGCTGGTATTCATGGGTTTTGGTTAGCCACCAAGGGGGATTTGCAGAGCCATCGTCTGCTCCCACCATTCTATCATTTTACATCTTATCTCCCGCACATCCATCCCATTTGCTTAGTCCGGCCATTAGGATGACCTTTTTGGGGATACGCTTTGTCCTGTGGGAAGAAGGGGCTAAAGGCCCAGGAGGTAAAAGCAGTTGGTAAAAGATAAAATCCATAAGAAATGAAACCTAGAGAGGCTTCGCCCAGGGGATCCCTGAGAAGGCAATAAAAGGCCTCTCGATAAGAAACTGAAGGGACCCTAAGAAAAATGAAAAAACAAGACCTAACCAAGAGGATGGGAGGTCTCATCACGAGCCGACCCATTACGTTCATAGGTATCCAGCGGTATGACATTGCCATTATCTGGTCACCACGCCAGGGAAGTGACCTTTGGTTGCATGGCCAAGGGAAAGGGGGTCTCATCACAAGCTAGCCTTATCATCTCTGCGAAGATACTAGTGGGTAACACTGTCAGCTCTGGTCACCATGACAAGGCAGTGTCCTCTGGTCAGACCTTGAAGTAAAAAAGAAAGAAAAGCGATAAATAAAAAATAAAGGCAAACAAAGGGGCTTGGAAAAAGTGCATCCATGATGGGTACAGCTCACCTCCTACAGAGGCACCCACGGACAACACCTACCCCTGGTCTTACTATGACTGGACATCCCTAGACCATACCACTTCGTATACATGGCTTGAATGATCCTCTGAGGAAACTTTCCTTTTCTTGTGGGTATTAGCCCAATGGGTTATTCTGTCGGTTTCTTCAGCTTTGTATAGTAGATATGTGTAATGTCTTTGATCTCTTAGATGATATGTTAGGGATTTCATGCATGTGTTTGATAACTTTAATGATGAAATATGATTGACATTGCTATGATCCCGAGGACTGATGAGCCCATGGAGGGCGTAGTCTTTGATGTGCAGGACCATGCCCGGCGGACAGGTACCAGTGGAACGGTGCACATGGGGATATGATTAGTTCGGACCTCCATGGGGCTGAAGAGCCCATCAGATGGTTGCTAGGATGACAGAGGCAGGACAACGTTGTGATGAGCCACTGCACGAGAAAGAAGAAGGACGTCCTTACCAAGGAAACTTTGGCAGAGCCCGACCTAGGGGGGATCACCCACTGCAGATGGGACGATTTCTTTTGATGGACAGGGCGTCACCTGAGGCAGCTGGACGTTTTCTGGAGCGTGTGGCAGTGTGTTGGGATCATTTGGCACGTGTGGCAACTTGCAGGAGCCCTAGAGGGGCCAACGTTCTGCTTCCTGGATGTTGAGCTTGCCCAAAAAGGGCCAACGTCTCCATCAGAGGGGCCTGACGTCTCCTTTTGAGCTCATATTGTGAAATTTTTAGCATTTAATGTGACAAACAGTGTAATAATGTTAGTCGGCCTTGTCGGTTGTTTTAAATGACCTATTTTGTAATTAAAGGTCATTAGGATGATATAAATAGAGGATGTTGCCTCTCATTTTTAGATAACACAACTCACTCTCTTGGAGAGAATCATTTTTAGTCTTTGTCTTGGGATTTTTTCTCTTGGAAGTGAGGCGCAACTCTTGTGAAAGATCATTCTTCGCATGTTTATGGTGTTTTCTATCATTGGAAGGTTTTACAACTAGGGTTTGATAAGCTCTTCACGATTTGTAAGTGTATTTCTCATGCAAAACTTCTTAAATGAATGGTTGTAGGTTAAATCTCTTGCATTTATTGTTACATTGTTATTATTTTTCTTAATCATTGAAACCCTAGGTAGCAAGCACACAAGTAGGTCCTCGCTACATGTCCCCATGATAGAAGACTTGTTTCAGCCATTGATTAAGGAGGATATAGCCTAGCCATTGCTACAGTAGTTCCCCTTTTCCTGAGTTAGCTTTTGAACATAAGTTGAAGAAAGAAGACGTCCTAGGCCTAATTAATTTTACACCTAGGGTTTTGACTTTTAGGGTTTGAAGGGCCTTGCTTTTGCAACACTTTTCACCCTTAGATTTATGTTTTGAAGCTAGTCGTTTTGCCAAGGATTTTTAAGGAAAGAGGGAGGAGCATGAGGCCTTGCTTAAGCAACACCGGAATGAGCCTCCTCCCCTTAGGGTTTTGACTCTATGGCCCTGCCATTGCAGCACCATAAAGCCTAACTCTCTTGTCCTTAGATTTAGATTCTCCCGAGACCTAGCCTTTCCTTCTTACTCCATAATACCCTAAGGCACTAGTCTATATCTCCAATGTTGAGTTTATTGTGCCAAAAAAACACTTTCAAACTTCTTAAATTTGAAACCCTAACTAACCCTAACATCTAACTAACCCTAGATTATTGATGACATCATGCCTTGTTTGAATTCTAAGTTGATAGAAAACGTTGTGGCTAAGTCATCCAATGATAGACATTGATGTGTTGATAATTTTCATTGACCTATTTGCAAAACGTTGAGCTCTTTGTCTACCAAAACTAACCCTAAAGAAGGTTGACGTCGCCTCTAGTAAGCTTGACGTAGCATTCTTGTCATACATGAGCATTTGATGATATTTTATGCTATTTCAAAGATTGATTATATACATTGAATACTATATCATTTCCAGTGTTTATTGAGAAGTAATATTATAAGCCATAGTCATTTTTGCAATCATTGACTTCGTCAATAATTACTGTTATTTATGCTCATTAATATTAAATGTTGATAGTCATTAATCTATGAAGTGCTAACCACTTTTTGTATGCATTAGTTTTATTGTTGCCTTGTCTCGCAAACAAGTGCCTTTGTTGTGGTTTACCTTCTTTTGACTATCTTCTTGGCGGTAATCTGTGAAAGGGAAAACCTACCTTGATCCTTTAACACTTTGCCTTTCAAAACCCCAAATTGCCAGGGATGTCTCCCTTGGGTTTAGCCACCCTGAATAGAAAGAGCCCCCCATAGAGGTGACAGTGGGTGGGGAAGCTCCTATTACGCCAGTTCGACCCTTACCTTTCAGCTACTTGACCTAGACTACAAACTGAGCGATAACAGTACACAACCACCGTAGTAGCACATAGCTACTGTCCACTTTCCAAAGCACACAACATCATGGTAACCACCATATCAACACATTGAAACAAGCTTCACATGATCTCGACTACAGAGGGTTTGTCGTTGCTTCTCATGT
Organism: Picea mariana; assembly: GCA_032191745.1. Lineage (NCBI taxonomy): Eukaryota > Viridiplantae > Streptophyta > Pinopsida > Pinales > Pinaceae > Picea > Picea mariana. The sequence goes on from JASDQU010207148.1 coordinate 18,384, forward strand.
CCATCTCGATCACTCCTCACCAAATACTCGTGTTGATCTAGAACACCAACAACACCCATTTGCACAAGTAATAGGGTATGAGTAGATAATGCCAGGTGGAACATCATAAGATCCATCAGAATATACGTCCATTGAAACCCATGTACCCTTAGGTGTACCAAGCACCCAATCATGGATATGATCACATGGAGAACTAGTAGTAGACAATGCACTAGAGATATTACATGCCTTGATAATTGCAACACCACGTTGTTGTACAATGGTGATAAATTCCCCATCCAACTAAGAATTATCTGCAACAGTTCGTCGCACTGGTTTTTCTCTTACTTCAGTTACAATCGATGATGGATTGAATAACACCAACACCGACGATCTTGCCCCCGACCCTAATTGAAAATCTCATACCCTGCTCACATGCCATCACCATAATCAATTCAACAAATATCTTTACACAGTCCCAAGGCATCACCATCTTGTTCAAGGATGATCGACACTTCAAGCTAATTGATAAGCCAAATATTTCTAGGATCAACTTTTTCAGTCGTGTGGGTCTCCTTCTCCAAGCTTCTCCAATACTAATCACTCCACCTTCCTAGCTCTCATTCTTTGTTTTACCATAGTTGAATGTCCAATTACCAACAAAGCCCATACAAACATATTTATTATAGACAGGATCTGCTAGTGCATCTAAATCCTCCAAGATATTCTCGATCCTGACCTCGTTTCACGGATCCCTGCACTACTCTCGCAATATGTAATCGCTAGAGAAATTGTAGAGTATGTTGGTGCAGCTCTGGCTGGGAGTTTTGGAAAACAATTGGCTCTGTGGGGGTGCATCCACAGACAGATCCAACAACCTTTCGAATAGGTTGGACCTCGCGTGCCACAGTGCATTCATGACGGGTGAGTGGTACATGCCCGACCATAGGTTGAGAGGCTTGCAGAGGGACGACCCTGCGTTTATCGGTGGGGACTCCTCGAATGGTTAGGTAAATGTCGAAATTACAGAGATAGTTTTATCTTGGGAAGGAAGGATGAAGCCAACATGAGAAATGGAATCCCATCATGCTTTCTTCATGACTTTGGTGTTTGTACCCGTAGTGGGATTCTTTGAGATTATTAGGGTCCTAACCCGCACATAGATAGAACAATATATTCGAATGTAATAAAGGTCAATATTAATAAGGCCTTGCAATAAAATAGAATAAGTCGAATGTAAGAAGACCTAATAGAAGCTTTCGCTTCTAGAAGGATCTTCCTCTACGTGCTTCTTTTGATAGACATATTTAGTATAAATAGGAGTAGAGGGTATGAGAACCCTAGCTTGGAGATTATTGTAACAGAGCTCTGCTCGACTGGAGGTTGCCCCCTCAAAGAGGCCCTGAACATTGCTCTCAAAATCAAAGTGTTATTTCTGTTGTTATTCTTATATCATTTCAGTGTTATTGTGGTGATTATTCTGGTTATATTGTTGTTATTCTACCATTTCTAGCATTTTATTTTTGTTCTACATACTTTTTATATCTGGTATATTACAATTGGTATCAGAGCACTTTCCTTGGCAAAAATTGTGGGTAAATTTTCTTTTCAAGGTAGAGACGTATTCTGACGTCTTTAAGCCACAAATATCTGTCATTATGCGCATTAACCCGTAGTTGAGGGATTCATACATGCAGGAAATACAAGTGGTTCTTAAGCGCACATCCGTTGGCCACCCTTGTAACCCCTGTTGGTACCCCTTCGAGTGGTAGTGCATCAGACAACACCTGTGTATGAATCGACCTAGATTTCCCGAAGCCCTCTTTAGATAAACCGATTGACCGCCTGACTGCTATAGTGCCATCGAGAAAAATATTCGGGAAGATACTCTCTAGTACCTGGGTAGTCGGGTAGTACGGCTAAGGGTACGGTCTATCCTCCTTAGTTAATGCCCTGAGATATTGGGTCAAGTACTACTATTGAACCACGCACGTATATCAGAGAGCTATAGCACAGGGCAAACCCTTGTCTGTAGAACCCTTGAATACCTAACCCTTGGGGACAAAAACATAAAAAAATTAAAACAGACAAGATCTATTTCCACGCAACTATGTTCGGGTTGCCAAGTAAATACACATTCCTTTCTGGTTAAGCATTTGGGCATTTCCTCTCTGCAGTATTCTTCAGACCGGAATATAAAAAGTTTGGAAATTTTTTCCCCATTATTTGAAACCTATTCCATTGGATTCATCTCTTCGCCCTTATCACATTCATACATATCATTTTTCGGCAAAATTTTGACCACGCCCGCCCCTTTTCAGTTCCCCCATCCTCATGGCCCATACCCATAACCAATACTTGGAAGCTCGCTTCAACACCTTGCAATCGGGTCTCATCGAGACCCAACAAGAAGTGAAACAACTCAGTGCCAATGTTGTCTCCATCAATACAACCATGCAGTCCTCAATGGAGGAAATCAAACAAGACCTCACCACCCAGCTTGAATCTGTCTTTTCGACACTCTGCACCAAACTGCATATCTCGACAGATAATCCTTCATCTTCCTCCCTTCCACATACTGAAGGTGAACATTCCTCTCATTCCCATAACTTTCAGAACCATCACTTTCAATGTGACCTACGCCTTCCGCAGGTGGATGTGACCAAATTTGATGGCTCAGACCCCACTAGTTGGGTAACACAAATGGAACATTATTTCTCTTTATACGACATTACAGATGACTTGGCCAAACTCCGGTATGGTGTTCTCCATCTAGATCAAGAACATTGGCAATGGTGGCAATGGAGAAAAACTTCTCATCAAGGGATATTGCTTGGACACACTTTGTGTCTGAGCCTTATGAACGCTTTGACACTGACACCAACCATTTGGGTCGTTTGAAAAAATTGAAACAATCAGGGACACTGGAAGACTTTATAGCTTCCTTTGAGCACCTGGCTTTTCGGACAGAGGGCATGTCTAATGCCTTTTTCTGAGAATGTTTTATCAGTGGCCTCAAGGATGAGATTCGGGACCATGTCCTCATGGCTCAGCATCAGAGATGGGTGGAGGCTACTAAAAGAGATAAAGAAGCACAACAGGTTGTATCTTCTCAAAACTAGAAACCCTCCTTTATCCCTCACCCTAAAACAGTAGATCCCACTACTCCCTTCGCTCCACTAAAGATCCAAAAATTGACCAGGGCTGAAATGGTTGAACACCAACTCAAAGGCCTTTGTTAAAATTGTGATGACAAATATTTTTCGGACCACAAGTGTAAGCAACAAACATTGTTTATGGCCATCTCCGAGGATATTTCGGAAGAGGATATTGAAACTCCCCTTGTGTCCAAGTCACCTGAAACCCCCGACATAACCCCTCCCTCAGACCCTCCCGAAGTAGAACCGGTCATTTCCCTCAATGCTCTCACTGGCTTCTCTGCTCCCCAAACCCTCAAGCTAATCGGTTACATCAAGCATCGGAAGGTCATCATTCTGGTTGATAGTGGAAGCACCCATAATTTTATTCATCGCCGCATTGCCCAAGAAACTCATTGCTACATCCATGTCGTCAATAATTTCCAAATCATCATTACCAATGGTGGCTCCATGAAATGTGGAGGGTATTGTGAAAATGTGCATCTCTAAATTGGTGACTACCACTTGAAATCTCATATGTTTGCCATCAGCATGGGCAGTTGTGACATTGTGTTGGGTGCAGACTGGCTAAGGACTTTAGATCCCATTCTTGTGGATTTTAAGCAATTAACCATGCAATTTGACCAGGAGGGCCACCAATATAAGTACCAAGGTATCACCGTTGGGTCACCTGAGATCATTAGTTCCCATGGCATAGAAAAGCTGCTCAAAAAGGGTCATTCTGGTGTTATTGCTCAACTCCATGCCATACAAGCAACAGAAACACCCTCGGTGCCGCAAGACCTCCAAGCCATCATTTCTAAACATCAAGTGGTATTTTCCACTCCCCAGGGACTCCCTCCTTCACGTGGTGTTCATGATCATTCCATTCCCCTTGTACCCGGAAGCCTTCCTCCCAATATTCGTTTGTATCGTCAACCCTTTTTCCCAAAAAAATGAAATTGAGAAAATGGTCCATGAACTCCTTAATGCAGGCATTATCCGCCCTAGTACGATCCCCTACTCTTCTCTCATGGTCATGGTCCTGAAGAAAGAAGGTTCTTGGCGAATGTGTCATGACTTCCGTGCCCTCAACAAACTTACCATTAAAGACAAATTTCCCATTCCTGTCATTGATGACCTCCTGGATGAACTGAGTGGCGCCCAATTCTTTACTAAACTTGATCTTCGTTCAGGCTACCACCAGATACGTATGAAAGAGGCAGACATTCCCAAGACTGCCTTTAGAACTCGTGAGGGCCACTATGAGTTTTTGGTCATGCTCTTTGGCTTGTGTAATGCCTGCTCCACCTTCCAAAGCCTCATGAATCATGTCTTCCGTTCTTTTCTCCGTCATTTTATCTTATTTTTCTTTGATAATATCCTCATCTATAGCAAGACCTGGACGAAACATCTTGCTCATGTGGATCGAGTTCTCCATCTACTCCCTAAGACCAACTTTTCCTAAAATAGTCTAAATGTGCTTTTGGCGCCTTAGAAGTAGAGTACTTGGGTCATCTGGTTGGCAAGGACAGCGTCAGGGTGGATCCTAAAAAGATTGAAGCTATGAAAGACTCGCCTCGCCCAAAGACTCTCAAAAGCTTGCATGGATTTCTGGGCTTAACAGGTTATTATCGTAAGTTTGTTAAGAATTATGGAAAGATTGCAGCACCTCTCACTGCTCTCCTAAAAAAGAACTCTTTCACTTGGACTCTAGTTATTGCTCAAGCTTTTCAAACCTTAAAGATGGCCATGTGCACCACTCCAGTCATGGCCCTTCCTAATTTCACAAAGAGCTTTGTCTTGGAATGTGATGCTTCAGGGAAAGGAATTGGTGTTGTCCTTATGCAAGAGGGTCGTCCTTTGGCCTTAACCAGCAACCAACTATCTTAAAGAAATCTGGGCAAATCTATCTATGAAAAGGAAATGTTTGCTATTCTGCATGTCGTTGCTTTGTGGTGCCCTTATCTATTGGGGCAACGCTTCCAAATTAAGACAGACCATCAAAGCCTCAAGTATTTTCTGGAACAACGCATTTCCTCCCCGGAGAAACAAAAATGGGTAACTAAGCTATTTGGCTATGATTATGAGATCATTTACAAGAAAGGCAAAGAAAATGTGGTTGCAGATGCACTTTCCCGCAAATATGAAGATGAAGGATCCATTTTTTCTCTTTCCTTCATTGTACCAGATTGGCTCCAAGCCATTCGCCAGGAATGGCTACAAGATCCCAAAAGATCGCAGTTGATCCAACAATTGCAGTCCAGTGCTCCAGCTCCCCCAGGATACTCTTGGCTCCATGATGAGCTTCAATACAAAGTCCATTTGTATTTAAGTAAACAATCAAAGCTTAAATCCATGGTCCTTTCTGAGCTTCATGTTCCACTGACGACGTGGCACTCCGGGTTCACCAAAACCTATGACAGGGTCAAATGTTCTTTTTTCTGGGATGGTATGAAACAGGACATTCGTAATTTTGTCGTCGAATGTGATGTGTGTCAACGCAACAAGGGAGAAATAGTCAAATCTTCGGGCACACTACAACCTCTCCTGATTCCACCTGCTATTTGGAAGGACATCTCTATGGATTTTATTACAGGCTTACCCAAATTGGGAAATAAATCAGTCATCATGGTGGTTGTTGATCGCCTTTCCAAGTATGTTCATCTCTGCGCTCTTCAACACCTGTTTACAGCATCCACGGTGGCTCAAATTTTCATGGATCAGGTCTTCAAACTTCATGGCATACCACACTCTATTGTTTCTGATCGCGACCCAACTTTCACAAGCAATTTTTGGCAAGAACTGTTCAAGCTACGAGGCACCCAATTGCATCTTAGTATAACTTATCATCCCCAGACTAATGGTCAAACAGAAGTTGCCAACAAGTGTTTGGAAACATATTTGAGGTGTTTTTCCTCGGAAAAGAAAAATCAGTGGGCTCAATGGTTACCCCTAGCTGAATGGTGGTACAACACTTCATACTATACAGCTACACGCATGACTCCTTTTGAAGCGGTATATGGACAGAAGCCACCTTCAGTTCTCTCATACTTACCTGGTGTCTCGAAGGTCCAGGCGGTTGACCAAACACTTACAGTTCGAGAGGCTATTCTCCATACCCTCAAAGAGAATTTGGTCATGGAACAGAATCTCATGAAGCAACAAGCAGATCAAGGTCGTTCTGAACGTCAATTTGAAGAAGGGGATCAGGTGTTTCTTCGCCTGCAACCTTACAAGCAGAATTCCCTCAAGGATGAGCATTATCAGAAGCTAGCACCCAAATTTTATGGTCCTTATATAGTTCTCAAGCATGTGGGACAGGTGGCCTTTCAGTTAGCTTTGCCCAGTCATTCGAAGCTACATCCTGTTTTTCATGTTTCTTGCTTAAAGAAGGTGATCGGAACTAAGTGTCAAATTCAAACCAACCTTCCCGAGTTAGCCGAAGAAGGATCCATTTGGATACAACCACAAGAAGTTTTGGACCAGCGTGAGCATCGCTTGCGTCAGAGAACCATCAAGGAAGTGTTAATCCAGTGGAAAGATACAACTCCAACAAATGCCACTTGGGAACCAGCTACCATTCTACAACAATTTCCACATCTCAAGCCTTGAGGACAAGGTTGTTTTTAAGGGGAAGGACATGTTAGGGTCTTAACCCTCACATAGATAGAACAATATATTCGAATGTAATAAAGGTCAATATTAATAAGGCCTTGCAATAAAATAGAATAAGTCGAATGTGAGAATACCTAATAGAAGCTTCCACTTCTAGAAGGATCTTCCTCTAGATGCTTCTTTTGATAGACATATTTAGTATAAATAGGAGTCGAGGGTATGAGAACCCTAGCTTGGAGATTATTGTAATAGAGCTCTACTCGACTGGAGGTTGCCCCCTCGAAGAGGCCCGTGAACATTGCTCTCAGAATCAAAGTGTTATTTCTGTTGTTATTCTTATATCATTTCAGTGTTATTGTGGTGATTATTCTGGTTATATTGTTGTTATTCTGCCATTTCTAGCATTTTATTTATGTTCTGCATACTTTTTATATCTTGTATATTACAGAGATGCCTACATATTTGATTCTCGTTGGTTTATTCAATCGACCGTTTCCGGGCTTGAGACAACAATGAAGATGGTGGACAAAAAATAACTCACACTACTACAAACTTAGCAGCAATCCACATTCAACCAATCTACTCTCACCTAATTCTCACAGGCTTCTATTTCCCCGGTCCCTCCCGTGAGGGAGTCAAACCCAATCCTGCTTTGATACCATGTTGATTTTTCTATATGAGATGATATTGTATATTCAATATATTATTATAATGATGAGTGTTCCATATATAGAGAACATAGGGTGACCATCCATGAAAAGATGTGTCCCTTGGATAATCAATAACTATTTTATATATATACTATTTAATAATGAATAATTATATTATTTATTATTAATCTAGGAGAATGCCTTCCCAATGTTGTCCAAACATCAACACATGATGCTTTACAAGATTCATTTTTTTACTGTCTCAAACTTTGTGAAAAATATTAACCTTTCTCATTATATGAGTTATATGGACACCAAATATCTAAGTATTTATACCCTTACAATAACATAATTTGAACTAATATATCAAAGTTACTAACTATGAATTTCATAGTCCCCAATCCTCTTTTTACAGTCATCTATGTAATTCTAAAAAATTGACCCATTCATCCACTCAAAAATATAAAAGTTTAGACAAATGTCATAGAAAATCTACTTTGGACCTGTTGTTTCGAGTAGTACCCTCCTCGAAGTATGTATATTCCATTGTGTCAATTTGGAAGAGAATGTTTTCTTTGAATAATTGATCGAGTAGTTGGTTTAACTCTCTGAAGACATGGCAAATCCACGATAGAATCTTGCATCCAATTTACGACAAGAGTCGAGTCACCATAGACTTGAATATCTCGGACACCCTTATCCCAAGCCAATTTCAATAAGAAATGTAAAGCTAGGGGCTCAACCAAGTTGTTTGTTCCTTTCCCACAATTAGCTTTGAATGTGATATAATGGTCATCCAAAAAATATAAAACACCTTTGATCCCACAAGTCAACGTCTCACCTTTGAGACCTCTTTATTGAAAGGTTTGTGGGCTCTTCTCCTTGTATAAATTGTCATTGCAAGTTAGCCACACACACCATACCACTAATAATGGAAGTCCTTTTATTTCCTTGAGGTATGGTCGAGAGAACCAGGGATGTAAAGATGAATTGATGTTATTTCCATACCACAAATCTCAAAGTTTTAGCCAACCTTTGATATCTCTCTAGACCTGCTAAATAAATGGACATGTAATAAATAAACCATACCACTAATAATGGAAGTCCTTTTATTTCCTTGAGGTATGGTTGAGAGAACCAAGGATGTAAACATGAATTGATGTTATTTCCATACCACAAATCTCAAAGTTTTAGCCAACCTTCAATAGCTCTCTAGACCTGCTAAATAAATGGACATGTAATAAATAAATATGTATTGATTCCTCAACGTTGTGACATAAATAACATATGATTTCGTTTCAAAAAGAAATCCCATGCTGTCACCTTACTCCTCAATACTGGCCACATGAATATGAAACACTTATGTGGAGCCCTCCACACTAGTGCCCACCACCAGTGCGAGAGTGGACATGCCTCGAAAAGAAATCCCTTGTTGTCACCTTTCTCCTCAATACTAACCACATGAATATGCAACACTTATGTGGAGACTTCACCTTCCACAGTAGTGTCCACCACCATTGCGAGAGTGGATGTGCCTCGATCATTTGTAGTCTATAGCCCAATCGAGTAGAATAAACCCCCCTCTTTATTCCATGTCCATATAAGTTTGTGTGATTCCTCCAACATGTGTGTGTCCTCTTCTCAATGCCTAAAGCAACCCTTCCCATTCGTGAGCCCAATACACTTAAGGTTCAAAGAATTTCTATGTTGCACGAGTTTCCGAAACGTGGGAACGTTGGGAATGTGGATACGAGTATCCAAAACGAGTAGAAGTTTCCCTCAAATTTACAAGAAACTTGAAATTGGGAGCGGCAATAATATATATTAAAAAAATATAAAAAAATATTTTAGATTACAATGTATAGAGATATTGATACATTTTAAATCTTGATTCAATAAAATTGAAGTTGAATCGAGGACAATGTTTCTCCTATTGCAACAACTACAATATTAAAATTACTAATTTAATTTGTGCTAATAATTATATGAATATATTTAACACAATAATAAAACTTTAATATCCACAAATATTCCATTAGAAAATGAGAAACAAAATTGAAAATACTTATATACAATTTTAACATCTTCTTAGAATTAAACTTTACATATATAAACTTTAAACATCTTTGTAAATTTGAAGCATTATTCTTTTTTTATTGAAAAAAACAAAATAGTACTACTCTTCTAATATGAAAATACAATAAAAGTCAATGATATGGTTGGTTGATATCAACTACAAAGTGGAGCAAATGCTTGTCGTGGATAGGGTATTGATTTATTGATTTATTAGACTTTCATGTTTAGTTTGGGCTTGAAGGAAAATATAATGAAAATAGTCTTAGTTTTAGTTTTATAGTAATATTTTGAATAATTATAATGAAAATATTTGTAAGAAATTATGTATTTGTAATAAAGGAATAAATATATTTACTTTTTAATTTAATATAATTCTAATTTAAACTTCTTCTTTTAAGATCCCAAGCTCCCATTTCTAACTCCCAAGTTTACAAAAGAATTCCCAACCAAGTACAAG
>JASDQU010207151.1:0-22669 GCA_032191745.1 Picea mariana
AATGTGTATTTTGATGCCTTGTAAGAAGCAGGTTACAACTGAGAAAATGACACAAATGTTCTTTCAAAATGTTTGGGTGCATTTTGGATTGCCTAAATCCATTATTTCTGATCGGGATTCTTGATTTGTTGGAAGTTTTTGGTCAAGTTTATGGGCACTCATGGACACTAAACTAAAAAAGAGCATAGCTTTTCATCCGTAAACCAATGGTCAGACAGAAGTGGTAAATAGAACAGTGGTACATCTTCTCCATGGTTATTGCAACAAGCATTCTAAACTTTGGGACGAGCATTTACACTACATTCAGCATGCTTACAATCGAGATAAGCACTCTTCAACTCAAATGTCGCCATTTGAAGCATGTTTTGGCTATTTTCCAAATATCCTTTAGATTTTATATTTGGGAAGGATATTTCTATTTATGGTCAATATGACACTGATAGGGCATAAAAGTTCATTGAACAAATTTAGTCAATACATCAAATGGTGCAAGAGTAGTTGGAAAAGAATCAAGCCAAGTACAAGACAAGACATGACAAGCATCGTGTTGATCACAGTTTCCAAGTTGGAGATGAATTTTGGCTTTACATTAGTAAGGAGAGGCTTAAAGGAGAAGGTAAAAAATTGAAACCAATTCGATATGGTCCTTTTAAGATTATTGACAAGATTGGTAACAATGCCTTCTGTTTAGATTTTCTTCCTTATATGCAAATGTATGTAGTTGTTAATGTTGAGAATTTGAAATTGTGTGAGCCTCCTTTGATTGATTGTCAAGGAGAGCATGTTCAGATTCCTTCTATAGATGATTTATCCCCAGAATATCTTACAAAACTACATGAAGACACAATCCTTGACAGGAGAATGAGAACTTCAAAACGAGGAAATGTGGAGTATCTTCGAGTTGGTCTTAAAGGTACAAATCCAAGCAAAGACAAGTGAATTGAGGTTGGAAAGGTGAGGGAACTATACCCTCATCTTTAGATAGACTGAAAATAGTCTTTTGGAGGTCCAAAAGCTTTCCAATGGGGAGGTGTGATCCAGGGGATCAAATTTTGCTCAAAATTCAAAGTTCTTGGAATCACTTCAAATCGAACGGGAGCATAGGCCTCATCTTTATGAACCCAACGCAACTCATTTGGGTTCAAACGAACGTCGGGACCGAGAGATATTGCATTCTGTTCAAAATGACAAACATGCAAAAAACAGGATGTTGACTGTACAGTCTGTACAGTCCGTATGGATGCTGATGTGGCAGTCCGTACGACACGTGGTAGGGATGAGTGGAAGATAGTTGGCATATGTGGATGAATGATATTGTGACATGTGGCAGTATTTGGTTGGTTGTACGGTGCCACGTGGCCCAGTCATGGGCTGCCACATGGCACCCTGTTGTTGGTTGCTTGTATAAAATTTATTTGGAGTCCACCGGATTCGACCCCGTGACCTCCACACACATGTATAGCCTTTGCAAAGTCTATGTTGCCAACGTGCCCCACCATATTCCTTATTATATATATGGTTTAATATAATTTTAATTTTGAGTTGTTGTGTGTTGGCGCGGGGGTCTAGGCTGGGGTTTAGCCCCAGCCCTCGGGTCGTATATACCATACCACATGACCCTCTATACACCGGTTGGCATGTGCGTGATTTGGTTTTGTATTGTGGTTCAAACGGTTATAAAACCAATGACCCGCCACTTGTCATGACCACACTTGCTCTTAAATTTTTAGCCCCGTTTTGCGTTTGCGCATGGTCACATGGGCCACATGACCTTGGCCTTGGCGATTAGGGGCTAGGTGCGCCCATAACCATCCTACAGTTCGTACTATTTGTGCAGTTGCGCTCAGTGCTGAGTTTTAATGCTTAAATGCGCGTGGGGGCTAGGTTGAGCCAACAAGGGTGCAATTTGTCGATCCAGAGACAACAAGTTTGAAGGGGAACTTCCAGAAAGTCTATCTTCTTCAATTTTTGGCCAAATGAGGTGTAGAAAAAGATGAGCTAGGGGTTTTTGGACGTTCTGGATCCATTGGAACCATCTATTTGGCATTTTGAGTAATGTAAAGAACATTTTTTATCACTTTGAGCAAATAATACAAAAGATCCATTGGAAGCTGGACCAGGAGATGTAGCCCAAGAGAGGGGTGAACTCCTTTATCATTTGTTGTGTTATGTGTTTTATGTTCACTATTTATTGTTGTTGTTTATATGCATCTTGAATGAGTAATTTCTATAAAATTTGTGTTGCAAAATTGATCCATTTGCATTTTAACACATAAATTAAATCTTGCAAATAATTTCAAGAATNCCTGGATCTCTAACTCTTCCTCAGTATGCTCGGTTCCTGCAAACTTCTTCCTTTACTTGACTTCATTGAATTTGACTTATTAGCTTCAGATATGGTAATTCCGATTCTCAGAAATGATTTTCCAATTGACTCTTCTCTTTTTTTTAATCAGGATCTCATGTTGACATGCAACTCACATGCAGCTTGTTAACTTCTATTTACAGTTACTTTAACATACAACTAACATGCAGCTTGTTAACGAACTATTCACAACTACTTTACTTTGACTTGCAACTTGTTAACTTTTGTTCAATGGTTGACATCAATCACAACCAATATTTCAATAACTCAATAACAACCAATATTTCAAAAACTAATCTTTCAAAAATTAATCTTTCAACAATTAATCTTTCAACAATACCCCCCTTTGGAATTGATGGCAACACTTAGACATGGTTGATGGAAATACCCATGCTCATTTTGGCTTGTATTGATTCCTCTTCTCTTTGTTTCCATGACTATTTGTTTCTCTCCCCCTTTGAAATCAATGGAAAAGGAAGACTTCTCCTTGGGGATGCTCCCCCTCTCTGTAAGACTCTAATCTCTACTAATGTTTCTCTTCATGGTGCTTCCTTGTGTAGATCTCTGATAAAAGAATTAAAAAATAATTCAAGTCTTTCATGATCACTGTTGCTCTACCCCATTCGTTCTATGCCATCTTCCATGTAGATCACTTTGGGGATGAAAATACTCCTATTTTCTGTCGAAAATACTCAAAAGTATCACTTGCAAGAGGTTTGGTGAAGATATATGAATTATGTTATGTTGTCCCAATATACTCTACTATGATGTTGTTCTTGGTAACTTGTTCCTTTAGAAATTGAAACTTGATCGGAATGTGTTTCATCTTCGAATGCATCATTGGATTCTTAGAGATACTTATAACATTGGTGTTATCATAGAGTATCGAAATATGTTCGTCATATTCCACCTGTATGTCTTGCAAATTTTGGTTCATCCAGAGAACCTATGTACAACATGTTGTTTCTACAACATACTCTTTTTTTGTTGTGGGAAACGATACTAAATATTGTTTCTTACTCAATCAGGAAACCAAAAAATCACTCAAGTAGAAGGATGCTCCACTTGTACTTCTTCTATCATCAACAATTCCTTCCCAATCTACATCTATGTATGCAATTATAGATAGATCATTCCCTTTTGGATACCATAATCCATAGTCTTTTGTTTCTTTGAGATATCTGAATATTCTCTTTACTACCATAACATGTGATTCCTTTGGTGTTTCTTGAAATATTGCAACCTTTCCAAATGATTGCATAACATCCAATCTTGATTCTTTCACATATATTAAACTTCCAATCATCAATATGTAGAGTCTTTGATCTGCATCCTTTGATTTATCATCTTTTCTAAATTTCCAACTAGTCTGCATGGGAATACTTACGGGCTTGCAATCTACCATTCCAAAATTATTTAGCATTTATTTTATATACTTGGTCTTGGATATGAAAATACCTTTATCTTCCTGACATATGTGTAGTTCCAAAAATAAAGACAACTCACCAAGTAATTACAATTCAAATTCATTATGCATGTCTTTAGCAAATTTTTTACTCGTCCTATCATCATCACTTCCAAAAATAATGTCATCAACATAAACTTCAATTATCAATATACTACCTTGATTTACCTTTATGTAGATATTGTTTTTTGCATTTCCTTTCTTGAACCCTTGTTGTTGTATATACTTATTGAATCTTGAATACCATGCTCTGGGGGATTGTTTGAGTCCATACAGTTCCTTCTTCAATATGAAAACATAATCTTCCTTTTATGACAGTACAAACCCTTCTAGTTTCTCGATGTATACTTCTTCTTCTAGTTATCCATTTAGGAAGGATGATTTTACATCCGTATTATATACTTTTGTTTTCTTATAACATGTATAAGCTAATATTACTTTGATTTCTTCCATCCGGGCAACTGGGGAAAAAGTTTCTTGAAAATCTATTCCTTCAACCTGAGCATATCCCTTGCATACTAACCTTGCTCCATTGTTGGTTACTTATTCATCCTCATTCAGCTTGTTTCTGAATACCCATTTTGTTCCAATCACGTGTTTATTTTTAGGCCTTGGAACAAGTTCCCATGTTGATTCAGGTGGATATTGGTGGCCACCCACCTATTCCATCTGGCTCCTCTTGACAGTTTTTAGTTCAATATGTTCTTTCGTAATTCTTTGTAATTGTGGGTTCTAAAATTCCACGGCTGTCTAAATCCTTACACATATTCCAAGTGGAAATTGGTAGCCTCCCACCTAATCCAACTCGCTTATTTTGGAAATTTTCATGTCAGTACATCTTTCTGTACTTCCAGGGTTGTTTTAGGGCCCTAAACAATGTTTTTTTTACTGGACACAGTCAAACTATAGACAGAGTTTAAGTTTGATGGCATAATGTGTAGTTCTTGAAATGACCTTTCCAATGAGCTATCACGCACCTAAAATGAAGTTTGTATGCAAAAGTTACAACCCCTAGTTGAGGTACCAACTTCTCCATCGAGGCCCACATAAATTTTGGTGTTTCATCTCCTAGGGTTAGGTTTTTGGATATCTAGGGTTTTGGAATTCATGAGTAATGTTAAAAAGAAATCTAGAGCCTTATTGTGATCATTCTTCTTAGATAGATAGATGCACGTAGAAGCCACATATCTTCTCAAAGATAGCTACCACCATTTGAGCAAGTTATTTTCAGTACTGCAGTTTTACAGTTTCAACCTATTTAATAGAAGTTATTATTCATCGGATATCTGTTGTTGTTATATGTATCTTTGTTTTATTGTATTCAATATGTTATTCATTTCGTTTCTATCATAAATCTGGATCAGTTGTATCAAATCATTCTTCTCTTCATTTTTTTTTCTTTGTGCTTGTCCCCAACAAGATCTGTGTACAAGAGTTGGGACTCGAACCATTTGAGCCTTTGAAATATCGGTCACGTTGATCCAAAAAAAAACCCGTGGGTGACGAGTATAAATATGATGGTGTAGGCGATCCTTTTAAAATGTTGCTCAAGGAACCCCTTGCGCAACAAAGGAATGAAATGATGGACAACTTTGCACATATCCTTTGGTGGTTTCCCAAAAGAGATGCATCTTCATCAAGTGACTATGAAACCCCCTTCAAGGTACAAGTAAATTTTTATATTCCATTATTTGAAGGACTAATATATATGGATGTTGTAGATAAATGGTTGAATCTTCTCGAAGGGTACTTTTCGGTCCACAATTTTTCCAACAGAGAAAAGATTACTTTTGCACTCCTCAAGGTCGTCCACCATGTTAAGGATTGATTGGATACTTAATCTAATCAAAGGGCGATAGAGGAATATGCAATACTTGCAGTCTCCGCCACATGGTATTCCTTCAGGGATTCCATTAAATAAAATTACTACCATGTTAGAAGCTACGAGGAATACTACACAAGATGGACCACATTGCGTCAGGAAAGGGACTAAACAATACCATATTTCACCAATACTTTCCATACCCTGCACACCAAATTGGTTATCAAAGACTCTAAATGAAATCTGGTGCTCAACTAACATGATTGTGTACATAGATACATTCAAACATAAATGGATTTTCTGGACATTACATCATTAGGTTCAGCTTATAGATATGATGTCAAGATCGAGCAAAAATTTAAGCAGAAGAGGAGAGAGTTTGGATCTACAAACTCCTCAAATTTGAAGCGGAGAAAAGGTGGCCCCAACCCACAAAACAAGGTATAGAGAAAATATGGCCACTCTCAGGACAACCAATCCAAGCCGCAACACAATAAAGGTAATGAGAATTCAAAGAAGAACACAATAAATTTGTGTGAATATCGTAAAATACCTTGGAACAACACCGAATAATGTCACTCCAAGTAGTCACTGGTGGCCGAGATGAAATCTTCCAAGTGAGAGGTAGATTTTGACTCATAATCAAATCTACAAGGATGGAAGAGGATTATCTATGCCAAACCCAATGCCATTGTCGTTACCATCAAAATACATCCAAGAACCAGAAGAACCAAAGGAAGGGGAATGCCTCTTTCACTCACAGATGTGGGTAAAGAGGGCTCTACTTCATTTCATTGTTGGTAATGATAGTCAAAGGAACCTGATATTAGTACAGAGCATCAACCAGTTTCACTTTCTAATGGCATCACACCCAAAACCTTAAACCATTGGCTAGCATCGCCAAAGAAGATATCTTTGCGTCATCCAATAGTGTCATCTACCCTATGACATCAAGCCCTTCAAAGATGAGGTATTGTGTGATATGTATCCCCTTGAAGTTTGTGATGTTATTTTAGGACAACCATATTTGTGGAAGAAACATGGTGTGTATGAGTCTATACCCTACAATTTTATTATTACTTTGGGTAGACAATTGTACAGGATACCAGAGGTAGCACCGCCTTCCATTATTTATTTAATCTCCACTCAACAATGCAATAAGGTCATTTCACAGACAGAGAATTTCATCTTCTTTCTGATCCATTCTCATAGTAAGAAGAAGGTCACCACCATATATGTGTCCTCTACGTAAAGACTCTCTTTAAAATAGAAGCAAGTGGACGAGATTGTGGAAGAGTACAAATACATCTTCTACTCACCCATTGGGGTACCGACACATTTCCAAGTCAAGCATCCAATTGATCTAACCCCTGGTGCACCTCTGCCTAGTGGACTAGTCTATCATCACTCATTGATGGAAAATGATGAAATCAAGTGTTATATCTAAGAGCTACTTTAAAAGGGGCACATCCGACCCAACTCCTCACCTTGTGAAAGCCCAATTGTACTGGTGTAGAAGAACTATGGGACCTAGCGGCTCTACATTGATTACAGAGCATTAGAAAAAATCACAGTCAAGAACTGGTACCCAATTCCCTGAATTGATGACCATATTGACTTACTCAAGGGGGGGAATTTCTTTAGCAATATTGATCTAAAGTCTGGCTACCCCCAAGTTCCCATTGAACCAACTGATGTATGGAAGACAAATTTCAAATCTAAAGAAGGTCTCTTTGAGTGGATGGTCATGCCCTTTGTCTTAACAAATGCACCAGCCACTTTCATGAGGTTGATGGATGATTTATTGAGACCCTTCACCATATCTTGTGTGGTATATATGGATGGCATCCTCATCTTGAACAAAACTTGGGAGGAGAACATGCAACATATTCAACATGTTTTGAGCACTCTATTGTAGCCCAATCTATATGCCAACTTGGAAAAATGCTCCTTTGGCATGAACAGGGACCAATACTTGGGATACATTATTGATGAGCATTGGGTACATGTGGATCTAGATAAGATCCAAGCTATCCCTGATTGGTCAGACCCAACCACACTAACCAAGCTTCGAAGCTTATTGGGACTTTCCAACTTCTACCGAGAGTTCATTTTGGGATTATCCCATATTTCATGGGCCCTCAACCAAGTGACCAAGGGAGGTGGTAGGGAAAATTTCTCATGGGGGAAGGCAGAACAATGGGCATTTGATGATATGAAGCATCACTTGTTCTCAGCTCCAGTACTCTCCTTACCCAATATGCAACAAACATTGGATATTGAGACTGATGCATCCAACTATGTTGTAGGTGCAGTTCTCACTCAACATGGTCATCCAGTAGCATACCATAGTGAGACACTCTCAGATACCTTATGTAAATACACCACCTATGACAAGGAAATGTATTACATTGTGCAAGACTACCGTCAATGGAAACATTACATTCTGGGAAAGGAGACAATCATCCACACTGATCACAATCCTCTACAGTTCATACAGACACAAGGGAAGTTGTATAATGACCGCCATCAAAAGTGGTCCACATACCTACATCAGTTCCATATCAACATCAAGTATAATATAGGGATCACAAATCATTTTGTTTACTGCCTCAATCGACCTCCTATGGTTGCACTCAACACCATGCTCTATTCTTGTGGGCACAAGGCATCTGAGTGGCCCCAAATTTATTAGTGAGATCGTGACTTTTCCACCACCTATCATCTCTTGCATACAGGTGTGAATGTCACTGATTTTCACATTTAGGATGGATTGTTATGTCATCTGGGCCATATCTGTTTTCCTTTAAGAGAGCTTGCAAAGATGATTTGGGAGGCTCACTACAGTCGGATGGTAAGACATTTTGGCATGGAGAAAACTATGGTTGTTATACAAAAACATTTTTATTGGCCAAAACTTTGATAAGACGCCAGCAAGTGTATCATATCTTTCTTTGCCTGTGTCATTTCCAAGCTATCCATAAAGAAACAAGGCCTATACACCCCTCTTCCTACTCTCAAGAGGCCTTGGGAATCCATCTCAATGGATTACATGTCTCATCCTCCATCCACCAAGAAAGGAAATGATTGTATATTTGTGTTGGTTGATCGGTTTTCAAAGATGACCATTCTCACAGCCTATAAGAAGAGCATCATAGTGGCAGATACTACCAAGCTCTTCTTCGAACAAGTGTGGGTCCATTTTGGGATACCATAAACCATCATCTCCGATCATGAAAACAGGTTCCTAAACACATTTTGGTTGAGTCTTTGGTCACTTTTGGACACCAAGATCACTAAATCCACTACCTTCCACCCTCAAACCGATGGCCAAACATAGGTCATCAATCGGATGATTGTGCATATCCTGCACATGTATAACTCTAAGCATTTGCATACATGGGATGAGAGTCTTCCCTATGTTCAACACAACTACAACAAGGATATCCATAGCTCCACCGACCATAACCCCTTTCAGGTGAAGCTGGGATTCCAATCCCTAGGTCCCATTGATTTTACGCTACCTCTTGCAACCAAAAAGACAGATTCTTCCCATGTTCAATTTGAGGCTGACAAAGCCACCAGATTCATTGAGTGGATTCAACACATTTGACAACATGTCCATGAGATTTTGTAGAAAGCCAATTCTAAGTACAAGAAGTGCCATGATCAACAATGGGTACTGCACAAGTTTCAGGTGGGAGACAAGGTATGGTTAAATTTGTATAAATAGCGCCTTACAGCACCCCATCGGAAGCTTTGTCCATGTTGCTATGGGCCTTACACTATAACCAAGTTTGTGGGTGACAATGCTTTTGAGCTCAACACTCCCCCTTCCTTGGATTGCACCTATTGTTCAATGTGGACCTCCTCCAACCATTTTTTCCACCATTATTGGACACCTCGGAGATCGTAGAACAATTGAAACCAACAAATCTCAACCTCGACTTCATGGAACAAGCATCCATTGATCATATATTGGACACACAACCCAAGGGCACTCACCAATATAGGATCTAGATTTATCGGGTTGTCAAGGCAGGGAAACTCCTACACCAAGAAAAGTGGCTCACCCATTGCCAAATTTAGCAGAAATTTCCTCACCTGATGGGGGAACTCAAGGCAATGGAGACTATTTATTCCAAAAGGGGGAGGATGGATCCAAGTGGATATTGGTGGCCACCCACCTATTCCAAGTGGATCCTCTTGACAATTTTTAGTTCAACACATTATTATGTAATTCTTTGTAATTGTGGGTTCTACACTTTCAAGGCTATCTGAATCCCTACATAGCTTCCGGGTGGATATTCTTGGTCTCCCACCTAATCGAACAAGAATATTTTGGAATTTTTCATGTCAGTACATCTTTTTGTACTTCTAGGGACGTTTTGGGTCCCTAAACAGTGTTTTTTTTTGTTGGCCACAGTCAAATCGTAGACAAAGTTAGATTTTGATGGAATAATATTTATTTCTCAAAAGGACCTTTCCAATGGGCTATCATGGGTCTAAAACATAGGTCATATGCAAAAGTTATGACCTTGGGAAGTTGAGGTACCAACTTACCCATCGGGGCCCCAATAACTTTTGGCGTTCCATCTTCAAGGATTAGGTTTTTGGATGTCTAGGGTTTTGGAATTCGTGAGTAATGTTAAAAAGGCTTATGGAGCCTCATTGTAATCATTCTTCTTAGACGGATGCATGTAGCAGCCACATCTTTTCTTAGAGATAGCTACCACAATTAGAGCAAGTTGTTTTCAGTACTACATTTTTACAGTTTCATCTTGCTTTATTTATTCAATAGAAATTATTCTTCACTGGATATTTGTTGTTGTTCTCTATATGTATTTGTTATTGTATTTAGTATGTTATTCATTTCGTTCTGCTCATAAATCTAGATCACATGTTTCATTCTTCTCTATCTGATCTAGTTCTTCTTTCGTAGATTTGATCCAGTGTTCATCAGTGATGGATTTTTCAAAACTGTTGGGTTCAACTATGGACAATAGTTTTATATGTCTTTGTTCCAGTGAGCATAATTTTATTCAAGTTTCAACTCCTACATATTATTCCCAATGATCTATTATGATGGATGATTTTTCTGCACTCGTCGGCTAGGAGTTTTGGGAAGTGTATGAATATTTTGTTAGCCATCTTCCTCTTTCTCTGCTTTTGGATGCTCCTCTTCTTCTTCTGCTTCAAATTCTTCTACTTCTTATTTCAAATCCTCTTCTCCTTCCTTCTCTATAGAGTATTTTCTTTCTTCTTTGGGATTTTGTACTCTTGTCTCATCAGTATGTACATTTATGCTTTCCACTATTTTGTTGAGTCTCATATTGAAACATTTTTATGCATTTCTCTTGCTTGAGTACTCGAAAAATATAATTTTGTCAACTCAGTAGTCAAATTTTCCAATCCTTCCATCTCTCTTTTTATATATCACTTTCTTTCAAATAATCTAAAATTATTCACATTTTTTGGTCTTCCTTCCCAAAGCTCATAGGGAGTCTAATCAATATTACTTCTAAGAATTCCTTTGTTTAGTTTATGAACTATTGTATGTATTACCTATGCCCAAAATATGTCACCCAACTTGGAATATTTCAACATGGTTATGACCATTTCTTGTATTGTCTTGTTATTTCTTTTAGCGACTTCATTTTGTAGAGGTGTCCTGGCTACTAAGAATTTCCTTTTTATTCCATGTTCAACAAAAAGTTCCATGAATTATTTCGATGTAAACTCTCCACCATTTTATGATCTCAAGCATTTGATTTTCAATTATGTCTTTGTTTCAACCATCTCTTAGTATATCTTGAAGCGTTTGAATGTCTCTGACTTCTTCTTGAGAAAGAAAACTAAAGTCATTCTTCTGTAGTCATCAATTAGTAGCATGAATTATTGTTCACCATTTAATCCCTTTTTTCTCGTTGGCCCACATAGATTGTTATGTACAATCTCCAATGTTTTTTTCGTTGATTACTCTTTTGATTTGAACTTGGTCCTGGTCTATTTTCCTTGTATACAATGCTTACATAGAGTATTCGTTGTCTTTGAAATTTTAGGCATTTCTTTTACTACTTCCTTTTTGTTGATTTTGACAAGATTTGCAAAGTTCATGTGACTCATTCTTCTATTCCAGAGTCAACCTTCATTTTCCTTTCCTAAGAAACAACTTTCTTTTCCAATATCATTGAAAAAATATATGTTGTTCAGATTCCTTATCATTGTTTCCACTAAGGTTCTTGATCCTTCTTTCCTATTTTCAAATTTCTATGAGTCGAATTGAAGTGTGTGTCCTTGAACGCACATTTGACTTACACTCAGCAGATTGTGGTTCATGTCTTCGACCAATAAAACATTTTATTCAATGTAGTTTTTTCTTCCAATATTAATTGTTCCTCTACCTATAATTTTAGTTGAATGATTATTTCCAAATGAAATTGATCCATTTCTTTATTTCTTCAGAGTTAGAAACATATTCCTATCACTTGTCATATGCTTTAGACAACCACTATCAACATACCAATCACTTTTTCTTTGTTGGGATTGTAGAGAAAGAAAGCATTGATTCTTCTTTCTTTTCCATATCTCTCGTGGTTATGATATATGATTGCTAATTTTCTTCTTTGGTTCCCTGGGTGGAATAGTCAATCTGCAATTCTTCACTATGTGTCCAAAAATTTTGCATTTGTAGCATTCTACTTCATTTCTCAATGAGCCAAAACTTTTTTGGTTTCTGTTGTATTTTTCATAATATATTATGGGATAAATATGACTTAAGTGCCTTGCATAATTGCTTTTGTTCTTGGCATAAGCTCTTCTTGACTAAAATTTGGTCATCTATATTTTCCCTCTCTTGGATTAATAAAAAAAATTATATTGGAATATGAAAATTTTTGAACTATTATAAGTTCGTTATGTGGTCCCCGATCTCAGATTCATCACACATTTTTCGGATCAGAAATCCGAGTTCGTATGCTCAAGATATCTAGGTTTAAATTTTAAAGCGGAAAAAGGCACCTCTTTCATGTGGAATAAAGATAATATTTTGGAAGTGCTTTTAATTTTTTTTGGGTTCAAGTCCCTTGAAAATATTCTTGTACTGAGTTCAAAACCCATAAAAAATATTCATGCCATCTCTTGTGGGCACATGTCATTCTCCTCTACTTAGTTTTTATTTGAGTTATGGTGGTCGATCGGACTCGCAATAACTCCCTCACCTCTCCCCTACATGCCCCTCATGTCCATCCTTGAAAAACTCACATCACTCCAAAACCCTTCCTCGATCCCCACATTTCCCACCCCCTCACTTATTCTCCCTACAAAATCCCCTCTCCATTTCCTCAACCCCATCCCTCACATTCCCATACTTAATTGTTTTTTGAGATATGGCAGTCAGTCAGACTCGCCATAACCCAAATCACTCCCTCCCCCTCACTTCCCAACCTGCAAACCCTCCCCTGACACTCTCATCTCATCTCAACCTCACCTCACCTCACCCTACATCACTTCCTCTCACTTTGATCCCTACATTTCTCCCTCCCATCTTAGACTAGCTACATTTCTACCCTCCCCCTTGTTAGCACTTGGTAATTTTATTGGGTTGCATCAAAGAAATGCCAAGGTAACCTACAAACCAAATTTAGGTTTGATTCTCACCCTTCCAACCAGATAGGGCTCTCTCAAACATGTAAAGACTGAAAATACTCAAAAATATTTGGCAATGACCACACAGAGGTCAGATTCTACAATAGGACAAGTTTGTTTAGGTTTTTAAAAGGGTTGGTAGGACAAACAAAAGGAAGAAAACATTGGGCAATGGGGTCAAATCCTAAAATATACTATGAATATTAATACAACAAATGTATTCCTGGGGGAATAGAGGCAAAGTAAGCATATCCTTTAGCACTAAATAGTATTCAGATGATGGAAAGACAGAAAAGATAAAATCACATTACAAATGAGAGCATCAAACAAACATGAATTCTCAATTTTAACTTTAGAAGAAATAACATAAGGTTGACTACAATGAACAAAGCAGTTAACAACCAATTAATTATGGACCTGTAATCATTAAACATGACAACTGCATTAACCATATGAAAAGATCATCTATCAACGATGATTTCCAATCGTGTACTCTTAGCTATGCTTAGAAGAAATAACAAAAGTGAAATTAATGTGAACTAGAGTAAAACACACTAAAGAATACACCATGACGAATCTCAGTTATCACAGAGAACTATACTTATGTATTAATTCATAAGGAAATTCTGAGAAATTTANCTAAAGGTCCTTTCCATCTCACAATCTAGAAATCAAACCTCTTTCCCAAAATAGAAACAGTTACAAATAGAACATGACATGTTTTAACTGATCTCCTTCTTTTTAGGAGAAATAATAGGCTTCAAAACACCACCTGTAATTATCAAACCATAATAGCTGTGTAAAATCTGAGAGAGGTTTTTGTATATATGATCATTATGAAGAAAAATGTATCTTAGTTTCTTGAAATTCATCTCTAGCTGGCTGGAATACGTGTCACAAAAACATGTCTCAAACAGAAAATCACGAAAACTTAAAAATTGGACTCCAATATTCCTTCGAATCTCCCAATATGTGACACCTGTGTGAAAAATGAACAAGGTTAATATTCTTGTGTATGTGCTTGACAATAATCTCCTTTGAATTTTAAAAATTCATTCTGGTTCACCCATAAATAGTCCTGTAAATATGCTTTGCTCCTCAACTGCTGCGGAAATTGACTGCCACATTCTCTTTGAAATGCCACTTGTACTTTTTCAAATCTAATTTTATTTATCCATATTCTCCTTAAATATTTGGGTATAATATATTTGAATAAAAATAATTCCCAAATATTTTTTATCATGTAAAATTACATTTCCATAATTTAATTCATGCCCGTGGTTTTGAAAAACCATTTATTTCTTTGCTTCCCGTGGTTTTGAAAACCATGTCTTCAACCATGTTTGGTAAAATATTTTTAATCCTCTTCTTTTACTTCTATAAAAACTTTGGATAAACAATTATCCAAATCTTCCATTCACGTGCATTTTCCCATTCAATTCTTTTCCATCGCAATAAACATTAGTTTCTGCTATGTAAAATTTAATTTTTAACTCTGTGAAAATTTTCCACATTGAGAACAAATTTGTTTATAGCATTGGAAACTCCATGATTTTTATTGAAACACACACCTAGAAAATCTATCCTCATATGTGATGCAGGAGCATCTCTCCACGTCAATCAGCTAGCCAGCCAGCCCACGTCAGCGCACACATTCAATGAAGAGAGGCGCAACCCTCATTTCAAATTTGAATTTGAATGTAATTAAATGAATGTAAGGCTATTGAGCCATAAAGTCACACTTTGCACAGGCATAGCTGTAGGGAGCCTTGAATGTTTGTAAGTCTGAAATCTAGATCTGATTCTGGACTAGACAACCCATTTAATGTAATTGAATAGGGTAGGTAGATTGGAGGGAAGAGCTCGAAGAGCCCCCTCATGTAAAAGATATTTGAATATATTTTGTAGAAAAGGGAGCAGGTAGCAAAGTAGCAAAGAAGGCATAGAAGTAGTATGCAGAGAGAGTTGAGAAGGAGCCGAGACTCTGTTGAAGTTCGTGTTTAGAACATCTTTGTAAAGAGGCATTTTTATTAATACAAACATAAGTACTTTTTCCTGCAAGTATTTCTTTGTTGAATGAATGTCTATGTGTGTTCTTTGTATCATGTAGATGTATGTTAGGAATGCATTTGCAGGGGTTGTTTGATTTTAGGGTTAGAGGTCTTTGAGGCTTCACACCAGGAGGGTGTGACAGAACGTCGCGGGTTCTGATAGTCGTGCATAGAGAATGCATTTCTGAATTCTACGGGTTCAGACAAAGGCATGCCAGGAGGGCACAGTAGCTGAAATCATTAGCTCAGAGGAATACCTCAAGGTTGTTGAACACCTTGGAGGCAAGACTGTGTAGAGGAAGACACGGTAAGGAGACAGAATCTATGAGGAGTTTTGTAAGGCTCTACCAGGAGGGCATTAAGCACAGGCACAAAGTGCTGAGGAAGAAATCTGTTGTGAGTTCAACAGAAGTTAGAATCACTAAGGATTCTAGACACTCTGCTAGGAGGGCATTGAGTAGGTTCCAGAGAGCACAGGAAGAACTATTTGAGTTTTGGATTTGAAGAAGAGTCCAAGGAGAAGGATCTTCACAGGGTTGTTGAACACCCTGCAGACTCAGCAAGAGGTTGCTTGAGCTAAGGAGTTCCGGGAGGGCATTATATTCTCCATCTGAAGGAGAAATGGTAAAAAGACTGAGTTCCTTACAACTCTAAGTAATAGGAAAGCTTAGGAGGGAGAGTGTTTTCATGTACATAGGTGAGACTCAAGGTAAAGAGTTCGCAGAGGAGAGGAGCAAAGGTTGAGGCCTTTTGCACTTGGAGAATTCTTCCAAGTCAGGAAGGAAGTGTGTAAGCTCAAGAGGAGCACAACTATCGTCGGATTAGCCGAAGAGATCCGGACTGTTGAAGTTTCCACATCTAGGGAGTAGTGGAGGTGCGTGCAGGACAGAAGAGATTCTAAGCCATTGGATCTCACTCGGAATAGCCAACAGTCGTCAGATCTGTCGAGAGCTACACAAGGTTTAAACCCTCACTCACAAAGTAGTGGACACGAAAGTCCCGAAAGAGCGAGCACACTGGGATTTCAGAGCTCTTGTTGACGAAGGTCAGGACACTCCACGGCAAAAGTCCTGAAATAGTGAAAAGATCACAGTCGTCCATCTGAGGGAGGACACGTGTCGTGAAATCACCCACTTTAGGGAATCGGACACCGGGAAACACAGAGGAAGGATTTTTTTTTTACTTCGCACCTGGTGAAGTCCCAAAATGATTTGGACCATCCATCTGTGGAGGACACGTGTTGGAGATTGAGATTCCACCGGGATTTTGGTTACGAGGGATTCAAGGTGACAGAGGGGATTGTGTCAAAGGGGGTCATAAGTCGCGAAATCACGAAACAACAAGGACCATCCATCTAAAGGAGGACACGTGGCAGCAATCCAGGATTTCTGGGAAAGTCCCAAAAGGAAGAGTACTTCAGGGATTCGGATACCAAAAGTGAGAAGGATTAGAGGTAAGAAGGAGTCTTGCATCTGGAGAACCCGAGATGTGAAATCCNCCAGAAATCCTTTCAGGATTTCTGGCAGGTGTCAAGTTGGCGTATTGGAGTCCAGGGATCCGAGAGTTCCGAGGGTAAGGACTCAGAGGTCTTTCGGTGTTTGAAACTCTGAAAGCATGAAGGGTGAAAGACTAGAGAAAAGGGAATGTCGGGATTTCAGATTTCGGCATTCCGGAGATCCTAAGGACAAGGCATCTACACATTTCAGCATTTGGAATTCTGAAATCATGAAAGGAGAAGACCCGAGGAGAATAGCATTATGGCATTCCGGGTATCGCAATTTCGGGAGTCAAAAGGACAAGGGACTGGGAGTTACACACTGGAAAACCATGAAATACGATGGAGGTCTTATAAGGAGTGGTCACATGGATCAGGGCATATCTAGGAGGGGCTAATGCAACAAAGGTCATTTCGGCAAATCAGAAATCAGGAATTTGGGAGTTCCATTGACAAGAGGTCGGGCTCTCGTATTGATAAGTCCCGAAGGGAATAGGACTGCGGTAATATGGAGTAGAGTCACAGGGACCAAGACATAGCCCAAGGGATAAATGTTGATTGAAGCTTTTTCGGCATTCCGACATTTCAGTGTTCGGGAGATCTAGGGGACAGAGGTTCTCGACATCAGAACTCTATGAGTCCCAAAACCCAAATTTCATGGTCGTGTATAGAAGATCGTGAGGCAAGAAGAAGGACCTGTGGATCGGAAAATTGAGATTCCAGCAGGGAATCGAAAGAGATAATTCAGCTCGGAGGAGTGATTGAACGATCCTAAGAGCAGACTTCGGCCCGAGGGTCAGAAGGGGTCTGTGTCAATATGCCACACATTTATGAAATCAAAACCATATAGTAAATGGTTGCAATAGTATTGTGAGACTTGGGAAGAGTAGCTTTAATCCACACCACTCCATCCGGATTGCAGAACCACTTTAAAA
The DNA here is from genome assembly GCA_032191745.1 of Picea mariana. Classification (NCBI taxonomy): domain Eukaryota; kingdom Viridiplantae; phylum Streptophyta; class Pinopsida; order Pinales; family Pinaceae; genus Picea; species Picea mariana. The sequence continues at coordinate 17,781 of JASDQU010207151.1, forward strand.
AATTAATCTGCGGTCACTTTCAACCCCCGCAATGGATATGTGCCCTCCATCCACCCTTTTCCACATTAAAATATTAAATGAGATTTGCTCACATGGCTTGACGTGAATTATTTTGGATTAAATATTATTATAAATATAAAAATATTTATATTAATAATTTATAGTATTTTTTCCATTTTTCTAAGGACTTTGGCAATATGAGGTTCATCACATGACTTAGTGGATAGGATAATGGAGCTTAAGCTTAATAAAAGAAATATTTTTAATTTTCAACGAGAATATGATAATAAGGGTAAAAATGAATGAAGTGATGGGACCAAGGAATTTAGATAAGCATTAAGGCCAAACATAGGTTTGGGATATTTTTCAATTTGGACTCATGGAGGACATGAATATTTTGGAAATTAGTCGAGTGAAGGATTTAGGTGATGGGAACTTGACGGAGCTGGTGAAAACGTTTTAAAATATGAGTGGAAAGATAACACATTGGCAAGATTCTTTGGAAAAAATTAAAAAAAATTAGCATGTGAAAACACCCTTACACTACTCTTTCCGCCTTTCCTACATTCCCTTACCTCCCACACTTAAGGCCTTTCATAAAACTTTATTATTATTATATTACTCACCTTTTAACTTTTCCATTTTATACTTTATTTTATTTAACCCACATGTAACCTTATGCCATGTGCCCAAATCTCCTTGCATGACATTGAAATATGTTTAATCCTATGGAGGAGTGCCACATGGAATCCAATCAATTGGAGAAACATGGAAATATATTAATTGTTGGACGAAATTTAATCCAAGGGTCCATATTTTTCCACAAATTTTTGTCAATGGTGGCTTAGTCATGATCTTGCAGAGGACATAACTTGAGCTCTGAGTGTCAGAATTGTGCAACATTTATACAGTTGGAAATTTATTTCGACGTAGAAGATGATGGTATAGGTTTCAAAGGATGAAGGTTGCTCCATTTTCCCCAGAAATTAAAATATCACCCAGCTTCATTTTTAATGGGCATGTGTGACAACTCAACTTCACGAGCTCATATCTTGAGATCCAGGCGACGAATTTGGACAAATTTTATATTGTTGGAAATATTATACAATTAATATCACATCTGAAATGATTTCCATGGATAAAAATTTATTATCATTCCCACAGAATTAAAACACAATCGTCTGCTTTTAAAGGGAAATTAATTAAATTTCAAAAATAAACGTTTAATTAAAATTTTATTAAAAAATGAGAGGGACCCACTTTCAATATACTTTTATTAATTATGTGAATTCATTAATGAGGAATTAATGACGTATTAATTAAAGAGAATTTTTTAAGAAGAAACTTGTACGGGAATTTCTAGAAGGGAGAAACCCTAACTACCCAAGTAGTTATAAAATCTCTCCTTAAAAAGAGAAGAGAGGCTCCATCAAAGGCCCAAGAATGAGTATTGTAGAGAGAGACCATCATAGTAAATTTATGTTGATCACATATTTATTTTTCTTTATCAAGTCCTTCATCCAATTATTCTGCCTCTTTCACTAGAAAGGTTTAACTGAAGACAGATAACTCATATTTTCTTCTCACTAGGTCTTGTTGTTCTTCTATCACCCACCAACTTCCTTCTAAGAGATTATTTATTTTCTTTATTTTATTTATGGTCCGTGGGAGCCCCAATCCCAGTATTTAAGAAAAACGCATTTTAAATTTCAAAGAATATGTAACAAACTATATATTTTTTAGAAATTTCAAGATAGCTACTTTGGGAACAATCTCGACTTTGCTTTGTAACCTTGTTTTCAGAATATAAAGTATTTGATGTTGATCTATCATTATCTTTATTTTAGTTGTCCATTGTTCCACTCTGTTAAATTTCTCTTATGCATGCAGATGATCTTCTTTTTTATTTTATGTGATCATAAATATTTATCTTAAACTATGATGGATGTGAGGAAATTTCATCTATTTTTGTTGAATGTATGAAGTGTGCAGTTCCTAGTCATTTCTCAAGAACTTTATTTAAAATAAAAACAAAACATTTTATCCCTTATTATTTTATATTTCTTTTATTACTACGATGGATTTATGAAAGTCCCACATTATGAAGATCTAGAGTCCCAAGAAAATATGAATTAAAGGGTACCACCTCTATAAAAATACAGGGGGATTTATATCCTCATGAGGTTTCTATTTTAGTCCTGATGGATTCAAGCATCAACATTTTTTGTGACCATACTTGTGAATGATTTTTTTTCAAGAGATATGATCTTTTTGGATCAAATATTATTGGAAGACTAGAAGTAGTTTGGTTGCATTTTGAGAGAAAATTTAGAGATTGATTCAAGATGGATTGGGTTTTGGAAAACTTGTTCAAAGAGCATTGAATGGCCTTGAAGGTTTATTGTTGAAATTCCAGTCACAAATCAGTTGTGACAACATTTATGGAACCACAAAACTACTAAATATTTGGGAGGATGATCTCCCTGGAAACTCCATCCTCAAAACTAAATATCTTAAAGAAATGTTCCCCGACAACTTCACTAAAAAGATCTATGAATTTCAATAAGACATATATGAAGACTCCTCCAACGAATTTTTCTCATACTATAAAGATATGTTTCCTCCTCCATCAACATAAGTTGTTCAAGAAATAGTGAAAGGAGAAGGTATCCAAAGAAAGAAAAGGTTTCATAGAAGCCCACTCAGTTTACAAGGAGAGGTTCACCCATTTCTAGATATTTCCATGGAAAATTTTCCAACATTCTATGGGAATGTTTCAGAAGATGCAAACAAACATTTTATTAAATTTTACAGTTCTTGTGAAATTGTCAATCAAAATGTTGTTGCATGCCGGTTATTTATCTTGACTTTAAAAGAAGATTCCAATGAATGGTTTTATTCATTGTTTCCTGGAACCATCACTAGTTGGGATGTACTAGAACACTTGTTTGTCAAAATATATTTCTCAAGAAAAGATCTATATTCTATTTTCTTGAAGTTGGTTGAAATCGGGATGAACAAAGAAGAAACAGTTAAATACTTCTCTTTCATATTTATGAAAGTTCTTCATGATATTCCTCAAGAAATGTTTCCAAACGATGTCATTATTTTCAGGTGTTACGAAAATGCTTTGTCAAAAAATTTGAGATTTATATTGAGGAAAGAAGGAAAATGTAGCTGGAAAGAATTAATTCAGCAAGCTCAACTCATTGAAATATTTGTTCTTGAAACCGGTGCCAACATATTAGACCCCCCGAAATTTATCCAAGACAATGGAGGAAAGAATTTAGAAGAAAACTTTGAGGAAATAAATGATTTTTTTTTTCAAATCCTAATCTTTAAACAGAAAATGAAAACACTAAATTTTCAATCCTAGAAGAACACCATCCTCTGTATGATTCATGTGAGGTAAATTTCAACCTCTCATGTGCTCAATTTGAGAATTATGATTATCACAAAATCAATGATGAACATAAGGACTTAATTCAGTTTGAAAATATTGTAGCATAGTCTCAAATAATACAACCAAGGTACATCAAGCCACAACAACAATGTTTACATCAGAGGGATAGAAATCATCACTTTACATAAGATTTATATTATGTTGATTATTTTCCTGAAGCGAAGTTTCATGAAGAAATCATTTTCCAAGCATCAAAGGAAAGACATTTGAAGCAAGAGGAATCATGTATGATACATTTTATTTATGAATATCATGAAGTTATTGATTAACAACAAAATATGGCCTTACAGTTCCCCACAAAATTTCACCAACAATTCACCATTGAAACCTCACCACAGAGACATGATCATTGTACAAAGGAAGAATTCCTTCAAAGAATTGATGTTGAATAAAACATATTAGATGTGGTTAATGATAAGGAAAAAAAACAAATTATTCTCATAGTGAAAACTCCTTATCCAATCAAAGAACACAATATTCTTGAGAAAATAAAAGTTGATTTAATTGAATCATGGTTCCAAATCATTGTTGGTCAAGCGATACAATAAAATTTCAACCACATCTTGTTTAGTCTCATCACAACATACTTTGGGCATGTTTTTGATGATTTGGTAGCAATCTCAACATATTGTCCAATTCAGGAGCACATTCTACAAGTCGGCTGGATGATTGAATGAATCCATTGAAAATATTCCTACACCTAAGGTGCCGCTTTATTTCAAGTAAGTTACGATAGGTAGATCATATATGCACATATTTTTGTTCAATGTTGAAAAATAAGGAAGTCAAACTCGAAGGTACCTCCATGCAATAAAAAGAATTAAACGAATTTATTTTGAATATGACTCCATATCCCAACGGAGAAGGTAGCTGGTCTTCAGATTCTGGTGTTCTCAACAACCCACATGGGGTCACTGTCCCGCAGCTGAAGCCAGTTTTTGACCAAACTTTGGTCATCTATATTTTCCCTCTCTTGGATTAAAAAAAAAATGATATGGGAAGATGAAATGTTTTGAACTATTATAAGTTCGTTATGTGGTCCCCGGTCTCAAATTCATCACACATTTTTTGGATCAAAAATCCAAGTTCGTATGCTCAAGATATCTAGGTTTAAATTTTAAAGTAGAAAAATGCACCTCTTTCATGTGGAATAAAGATAATATTTTGGAAGTGCTTTAAATTTTTTTGGGGGGTTGAAGTCCCTTGAAAATATTCTTGTGCTAGGTTCAAAACCCATACAACATCTTCATGGCATCTCTTATGGGCATATGTCATTCTCTTCTACTTTATTTTTATTTGAGTTATGGTGGTTGGTCGAACTTGCCATAACTCCTTCGCCTCTCCACTTCATCCCTATCATGTTCGTCCCCGACAAATTCACCTCCCTCCCCAACCCTTCCCCACTCCCCACATTTCCCACCCCCTC
>JASDQU010207153.1:11150-22302 GCA_032191745.1 Picea mariana
GATCCATTTGGTAAAATAATCGGTGGCAGTGAGAATCCACCTATGCTGGCCTGAAGACGGGGGGTGTATTTCTCCAATGAAATCGAGTCCCCATTGCTGGAAAGGGGCCTCAACTGAGATCAGTTTCAAGGGTAGAGGAAGGAGTTTCCTTTTTCCTTCAAACAGTTGACATTGGTGACATGCTGTTACCTTCTGATGCACATCGACGAACAGGGTGGGCCAATAAAATCTAGCTCTGAGTATTTTGTTGGCTGTGACCTTCCAGTTCAATTGGCCACCACATTCCCCTGCATGAAACTCTTGTAACACCTTATCATCTTTATCTTTCAGTAAACAATTTAACAAAATGCCTGCAGGATCTTTCCAATACAAATTTCCTTCTAGAATATAGAATTTCAAAGCTTTCAACTTTAAAAATCTAGCTTTAGTCTTAGTCAAACCAGGGGGAGCTTGTAAATTTTGTAAAACGAATATAAGGTCTGCATACCATGGAGAGTTTAGAAAAACCTCTCTCACACTTGGAGTCACCATCTCACCCTATTCATCTGCTGCATCTAGAAAATTAATGTCAAGAGCATCGAAATTTGATTCAGCCATTAATTTTGCTAGGCCTTGACCCTTGATTAGTTTTGTTGACTTAATCTCTATATCGTATTCCAGAATAACAACAATCCATTTTCCCCTTCTTCCATCAGGATTGTCCTGTGTCAAAATGTCTTTAACTACTGCATTCAGAACATAAGCTATAGTGTGGGAATGAAGAATGTAGACTCTAAATTCCTTTATAGCTTTTACCAAGGCAAAAGCTTGTTTCTCCATTATATTGTAATTTAGAGCAATGTCTCTCAATGCTTTACTAAAGAAAGCTATGGGCTGTTCATAACCTTCACTGTTCTTTTGCAATAATGTCGCTGCTATAGTATGTTCGGAAGCGAAAGAGAAAAGATAGAAATCCTTAGTAAAATCAGGACTGATTAAGACAGGGGCCTCTGTGAGTGCTCGTTTGACTTGTTCGAAAGACTGTCTGGACTCGGAGTCCCATTTTATTTTTACATCTTTTTTAAGCATATTTGTAATGTTTCTAAGGAGTTCGGCCAGATTGGGAATGAATCTCCATAGAAAGTTTATTCTCCCAATAAAAGACTATAGTTCCTTGAGGTTCCTGGGGTGTTCTAACTTTTGTATGGCCTTGATTCTGCTGGGGTCTATTTTGATTCCATCTTTGGAAATAATGTGTCCTAGCAGTTTGCCTTCTTCTAACCCAAAAAGGATTTTTTTAGGATTTAAAGAAATCCCAAACCTTCTACATTTCTCGAAGACTCGTCTAAGGTGTCGCAGGTGTTCATCATCAGATCGGGAAAACACAGTTACGTCATCTAAATAGACAACAATAAACTTACCCGATTCTTCCACGAAAACGATATCCATCGCCCTCTGGAATGTGGCTCTTGCGTTCATCAAAACAAAAGGAATTTTCACATACATTAAAGTGCCCCAAGGTGTGGTGAAAGCGGTTTTGTCTTGGTCGTCTGGGTGAACTAAGACCCGATTGTAACCCGAGAAACCGTCCAGCAGAGAAATTTGACTGGACCCGACCACCCTTTGCAAGATGTGGTCCATTTTCGGCAAGGGGTAATTATCCTTCAGGGAGACTTTATTCAGATTTCAGAAATCTATGCAGAGTCTGATTTCCCCGATTTTCTTACGTGTAGGGACCAAATTAGAGACCCACCTGGAAAAACGCAACGGAACTATGATCTTGGCATCGTACATTTTCTTGATTTCCTTTTCTATCAGAGGGAGTAACTTGGGATTTATCCTCCTAAGTTTCTGCCTAAACGGTTTTTGGTATTCTTTTATAGGAATCCTGTGTTGTATGATGCTGGTATCATAGGCTTTCAAATATTCATAGCCCCAGGCAAAGACATCCGAATATTCTTTGAACAACTCAATGCATTTGAGTTTTTGCTCTGGGGGTAATGATTTAGACAGTTTGACTATCCTAGGTTTCTCTTCAGTCCCTATATTACAGTCTTCTACCTCTTGTCCATGGGCTTCAATTTTCAGTTTTTTGGCTACGTCGNGAACTAGACCTCTAGGCAAAACATTGCTTTTCAACTGTAAAACATCAGCGTCCGTTTCGTCATCGCCTAATTCTCCTGAATCTACGGTATTTACACTATCAATTTTAAATTATAAACTATTTATATTTTCATCTTCGTTCTCTAAATCTATATTTGTACATTCAAAATCGTTTTTACACTGCAGAAAGTCTTCGATTTGATCATCATTACCAAACACTTGCCAGTACCTGATATTGTCGGGAATGGTTGGTCTGGATTTCACCTCGACGGTGTATGGGCGAGTTGGGCGGAAAGGAATCTTACAGGTGGCTGCTGACGTAGCCAATCCGTCCGCCAGAATATTCTGTCCCCTCAGCATTACCTGCAAGTCAACTTCAGTAAAACATCTCAAGGCATCAAGAACAACGTTCCTATAAGCTCTAAGATGTGGGTGTTTCGCAGTGTACTCACCTTTGATTTGCTTGATTATCAATTCAGAGTCACCTCTTACCATTATCTGTTTAGCACCAACTTTTTTCAAAAGCTTCAGACCGAGCATCAAAGCTTCATACTCAACAATATTGTTAGTGCATTGGAAATTTAATTTGTAAGAATGATTTTTTGAATACCTATTTCTGTGATTATGCAGCCAGACTCCTGCTCCAGCTCCTTCTTTACTCACGGCTCCATCAAAATCCATGCTCCAGAAATCAGCAGGTAACTCTTCAATTATCACATTCTTCATCCTTGCTACCTCGATGATTTCTTGGCCTTCGTCTTGACTAGATGTATCTTCCACCAGCTGAGTATCTTGCTCTCCCGTGTCACCATCATTGTACAAGATAAAAGAATCCAGATCAGAATGCATGGAGTAGAGAGGATAGTTGTGTATATTTTCTTGGTTACTGACCATGTACTTCATCAATGTTTTTCTGTATAGCCTTCTTTGTTACCCGAAAACTGGGATAGTGGCATAAGACATATCTAGCTGCAGGGTTCCTTTCAACTTAGCCCCCCAAGACTGGGATAGCAGCATTCCATACTTCGGCGGGATTTCTGCGACTACCACGTCCATTACCATGCTCTTCATATGAATCTGAACCAAGGTGATTCATAGGTCCTTGATCAAACCAATACATCTAACTTTATTGGAGTCGAATGAGTGTAAATCCTTGTATGGTCTGGTGACCTCCAGTCCCATTTTCTCCATTACTGCTTTAGGCATCAGATTGTGGGAAGCACCCGAATCCAGCATAGCGTTATGCAAGATTAAGTCATATATGTTTATACTGATATAAAAATGAGCGACCTCACCAGTATCATCTCGACCATCCACTTCAGGTCCGAAAAGAAGCTCGGGTTGATCATCAGTAAGGTTCACAGTGTCTGAATGTTTTGCTGATCCAATGGTTAAGGCCTTCGTGCCTATGTTAGGTTCAATGGTCAGTGCTTTAATCACCTGTGAACAATAACCATCTTTTTTCATCAACTTGGTAAGTGGGATGGGAATTTTTACTTTGGCCAATTCCCCCTCTAGGCTGAAAGGTGTAGGAGCTCTGCCTTGGCTCATCAATTCTGGTTTGTCCACCATATTCTTCTGCTCAGAAGTACTCGGTGAATTAATAGGTGAAACCTCAGGCTGTGATGGCCTCTTCAGAATAGTAAGGTTTTTCTTCACAGGAGCATCGACATTACTCTTCTCAGGAATCTTCTCAGTAGTATCCTTCTCAGGAATCTTCTCAGCAGATGGCTCAGAGGTATTCTTGGTTTCGACTACCTTCTTTGTTTCAGTCGTCTTTTTTGGGGAACTCCCTTCTGTCTTCTTACTCACAGATTGTACTGCCAGTGTACCTCCAAAATGGCATTTTCGAATGCCTGTTGTTCAACATCTTCAGCTTCTTCACTCACTTTTGTTTGGTTGATAAGAAAAAGTTCTTGCTCTTCTTGGGTAAGGAAAATCGCTTCGTTGTCGTGAATGCCCATGAGGTTGATGTGAGTGTCCTCCAATTCCTCAATCACTTCCTCCCCTTCATCAACATAGTTTTCTTGTAGGGGAGGTCTGATCTACTGATCTGGACCCCTCTTCTCTCTTTGATCCCTAGGATCTCTCTGTCTGATTTGAGGAGGGTTTCTCCTAAAGTTAGGGTTTTGAACCTAGGGAGCTGGTGGGTTTTCTCTCGGAGGATTTCTGTCTGACACAATAATTCTTTCCATCATTCTTTCCACTGCTCTGGTCAAAGAATCCAATTTGGAATCTGAGTTTGACGTGGAAGGTTCTTCTTTGATCATTACTCTCCTTTCTGACCTCTGACGTGCCATTTTTTCCAACAGATTGGCCTCCACACTTATAGCACTTTTCTACATGTCTGCCAAGGTGGTAGAATTTCTTTCTCTTAGTTGGTATGACATATCGGCATCAAAACCATCAGGGAATTTTATCAACGCCAGGCCCTGTGGAGGTTTGATTTCAACTGGAATTGCATTGTACAGGTTATTGAAACGGGTGCAGTAACCTTGTACCGTCTCACCTTGATTTCTTCTTATATTCTCGTATTCTGACAATATCTGGAGAGGGTTTTTATTTACCTCCTATCTGTCAAGAAAACTCCTTTGGAACGCGACAAGGTCAGGGATTGAGGCAACAGGTTAAGCTTTGTACTATTTCTTGACGTCACCTGTCAAACTTTGGGCAAACAATCTCATTTGAACGTCAGCTTCATCAACTTCTTGCAGGTCAAAATAGTCATTCATTTTGTCAACATGTTGTTGGGCGTTTAAAGGTCCTGTTGCATCGAATTGTGGAAGTCTTGTTTGATAGTCTTGGGGCATGGCATGTAGCGGCGCAACCAACACCAAAGGAGCATATCGAGCTGCCATGATGGGTGGAGGAGGTGGAGCGACAACCTGGATGATCGACGAGGTAGCGATTGGAGACGAGGATGAGGAGGAACTGGATAGTACTGAGGGAGTGATTTTTGGTTTACTCGTGGGAGACAGAACTTCGGGGGTTCGAGGTTGCAAAACAGTAGGGTCAAAGATGATTCCAGTCACAAAACTGTCGAACCGTGTTCTAACCAGGCTTTGCCGTGGAAAGGTATTGAGATCAGGGTTTTGAGAGATAACAGGTTTTCCTGAAAAGGACAGGGACTTATGAAGGGGAATATGACTCACTGAACCTTCAGCTAAGGTCTTTTTCCTGAGAAACTTTTCAGGGTTATCTGTTACTATCACAGGTTCTGGGTCGGGATGAGATCGAGTGTGAACTTTCTTGGGAGCCAGAAATCTTTTTGGTTTTTTTTCTATGTATATTTTTTAGTTTTGTGTTTTGTGAGTCCAAAAATAATATGTACAAAGTTTAATCAACCTCTAAACATTACTTTCTTCTCAAATTTGAACTTTCTTTTTAGGGAAAAGAAAACGTGAAATTATCAATTTTTAGTTCTGTCCCCAGTGGAGTCGCCACTATGTTAGCACTTGGTAAATTTCCTAGAGGTTGAAACAAAAGAAATCTACAAAGGTAACTTTATCCAACCACTTTTAAAGCTGGGATCTAGCCCTTCCATCTTCAGAGAGGGATCTCTCTATATGATTTAGCTAAGTTTCTAGTTTTAGATATTAGGCTAGGTAAAGAAATAGGTAGGTTTTGTTGTCAAAGTGTTTTTTGAATTGGTTGAGACAGTCTACACATCCATTGGGCAATGGGGTCTGTGTTTAAATAAAATATGAAATGCAACCAGAAATGTGAAGGAAGACTTCCATAGGGTGAGATAATATATTCACTGGATCTTTTAGTAGCTTAGATGATGGACAAAAGAAAAGATGAGAAAGATAATTTCAACTAAGAAGCAGTTAAAAATTTCTTAATTAAAAACACCAGAAGATAAACACTAAAATCTTTTGAGTCAGAAACAGGGTATCCAAGATAAATCCTGCAACATTCGTTACTCTTAAAGATTAGAATTAGTAAACAAGATGATCACAAAGCAAGAATAACATTCAACTTAGAGAGTAAACATCACCAGTGAATACACGCAAGAATCCTGTAAAGTGCCTCCTTTTTATTAATGGAAGATCTCTTCAAAAAGATTACAGTTTGATAGCGTCAGGGTGTGAAGATCAACAACCCTCAATACTTCGAAAGGTGAAGTATTTATAACTCAAAATAAAAATGTTCCTATCATAAATGATCAGGACGTGCTACTTCTATTTTTAGCCTAACTAATTTAACAAATCTCCTAAATCTCGAAACTGCTTAGTGACTTGGTGAAACTGCACGCTGATTTCTGGGTAGACCATTGAGGAAGGCTTTGCATGACCTTGTCTGGCTGGACAGGTGACTGGACCTGGACAACTCATCTTCTAATCGAGCGGATCACAGAGTTACTCCCATCTGAGATGACTAGGCACAGTGAATTTGAGCAGTCTTCAATACACTTCATCCATTTCTGTATATTTGGCAAATGTAGGCTTGGTGAGAAATATGTATCGAATATCGTGTTGGATAATGATGTCCAACTAAAGGGCATCTAGGAATGCTTTGCCGATGATTCTCCCTTGTATGCCTGCAAACTTTGAACTGTCCTTAGACACCTCAACCAATCTCTTCTTGTAATTCAGAAGTGTCATCAGTTTATCATTAATAACCTTCAGACCAGGTAGACCTTTCTTCTGGAGAGCCTCAATCTTATTGAAGAACCTTTGTATCCCCTGTTCCATGATTTGAACCTTTTCTTCCAGTTGAAGCATTAATCCTCTCTTGGTCAAAACTCTTTTGACCTCAAGGATGCTGTCTGTTCTGTCTTCGATCTTCACCTCTTCTAGCTCTTCTCTGGTCTTAGAATTGAGGAACTTGATGATATCATTTTCCTGTGTTGGCATCTCCCCCAATTCTACTCTGATCTTCTCAATAGCTTGTTTTCTCCTCTGTACCAACACATTCTGCTCAAACATGATTTGGATCATGAGCCATATCTCATTTATGGACTTTGTGATATCTGTCCATACATTCTCTTTGACCTCAGCCAAAGTCTTCCCTGCCACTGTTTTCTTTCGGAGTTGCTGTAATTCCTGCTTGAGCTGTTCTGTTACCTGCTTTTCCTTGGAGAGACTGGTCTGGAAGGAAGTTTTGAGTTCCTGGAGGTTCTCAACTTTCTTTTTAATCCTGTTGATCTCTGTCTCCTACAGGTTCATCTTTTCCATGGATTTGGTGAGGTCGGCTGTCCCCTCTTGTGATGTCAATGGGGTTGCGGATGGGACTGCTGTTACTGCTGCTGTGCTTGCTCCTGAAATCAGAATGGAACTCAATGGAATGACTTCCATTGGCTTCATCTGCTCCTTCTCTTTTAATAATATCTCCATCTCAGCTTCCATTTCTTTGAGCTGTGCGTTCTTCTCCATGAGCATCTTGAGCATTTCATCCTTCTCACCTTCTTTCTCTGCTATCTCCTTCGCCTGCGAGTCCTCTGTGGGTGGGAGCTTCAGTTGCTTCCTCAAGGAGGCGATGTCTGCATTCTTCTTCTTTATCATCTCCTCTGCAGCTTTGACGTTCGAAGGATCATAGCTGATCTTGAGGACTAGCTCCTCCAAAGTCTTGATTCTATTGTCCTTCACAAAGGACGATATTTTCTCCAGCTTGAGTTGGGTCTGAGCATTGTTCAATGATACCTGTAATTTTGCTGCAGAAGCGGAAGCATGTGCCAATGTATGGAATACCATCTCCCCTTTTTGCTTGTGCAGATCCATCTGATCTGCTGGGTGCACGTCCTTCGTTTGGAATTCAAAAGTGGCCCTCTTGTAGTCTGTAATCACCTTCGGGTCTGGTACCTGCGCCTGGAGGAAGGCCATGTGCATCCTGCCCTTTTCTGTGTCAAATGCAGACAACAGCCTATGCTGCACGGTCAACGTCTGCTTATGAAACTGAGCGTAAGTAATGCTAGTAAGGGTTTGATTCTTTTTCTTAATCAGCTCGTACTTCTCAAAAATGCTCAACTTGGGCCCAGTGTTGCCTAGCTGAGTGTCCAGTGGGGAGTCTGAGGATTTCTTCAGCACTGCTGGGGTGATATCCTTATGTAGGCTTGAGCTAAAAGGTGGAATGATAGACTTGACCACTGTGGTAGGCGGGGCTTCTTTCTCCCCCGTAGGGCCGGGAACTGTGGTTGTCTTGGGCCTCTTAGTGTGCAACTGAAACTCTTCAGATGATACCTTCGTGACAGGTGGAGATAATTCTTGTCGAGGCATTTTTTCCTTAGGGACTTGTGGCGTGGTTGTTGGTGGCACAGTGGTCAGGGGAACCTGCTGTTCCACTTCGACCAAGGTGTTAGGCACCCACACAGTCTGATTGGCGAATTTCTCAATTTCAGGCTTAGCTTCGTGAACGTACGGGATGTTTTTGTTCTTCACCCACATTTCTGAGATGATCCCGCAAGGATCATAATGCCATGGGAAGCTTAAGAAAAACTTCATCTCTCTCAGCATCCGGTCCGCTTCATCTCTGGCGCCCTGACTGTTGCAGATGAAGGAGCCAATTTGCCCCTTGATCCTAAGCTGCTGCTTTTTCTTCAAGGATACAAAATGGATGTCATCTGAATTCATGATCTATCTTATATACTCTAACGTAAAGATTCTTACCGGCACATACTTGGGCAGCTTGTAGGGTGCCAACTCGCACCTGAATACTCTGATCTCGGTGTGGTTTTGATACAGGTACCAATCCCCAGTCTTTGTGTTGTTCGAGAGATGTAAGATTCTCTAGACTTTGTCATTTATTCGAGGCTCGGGCCTGCCGCTCAGCATGCTTACCACAGGGTGGTAGAAAAGGTCGATGAACGCCTTGAAGCTATACTCTGTGGAGTTATGCTTCAGCAAAGAGGTCCATGCTGTGACTGGCTGAGGCCTTCCATCTGTGTCCATCTTCTGCATGGAAAAACTAAATTTATCTGCTTGAAAGAAAACAAACATGTATGCCAATATAGACGAGTATTTGAACATGCCTTCCATGTCAAAATTCACGAACTTTTTGTGAATATTGTCTGCCAAGAAGGTGCTGAAATCAAACTGGGTGGTGGGCTTTTCATCAGTGGAGAAAATGGATAGAAAACCCAGAATGGGCTCATCTATCTAATGGTCGGAATAGTACCCTAGCAAAGCACAAAGGGAAGAAATGACCTGGTTTCCCTTAGTGGAGAACATGGACGATGGGTAAGGGGGTTTTGTGGAAGGGAATTGAGCGGAGGTGGGAAGGAAAAGCTCGAATATTTGAGCTCTTTGGGGAAAGTCATGTTCTAATACAACTCTGTAAGGATTTCTAGGTTGAAAGGAGACGCAGAGTCGACACGGGGAATTTGCATCATCTGGTCTATGTCTTCGGGCGTGATGAGGAACAGGGTGTCTCCGGATGAGGAGACGACGACTCTCTGTTCGGGAATATAGTGAGCTTGGCATTTAAGTGCGAACTCAGGAAAATGGTGGATCTGGGGAAAGAGGTAAAGGGGTAAATTAGACTCCCAGAGTCCAATTTCGTCGCTCTGGTCCATGAAAACTTCCCTAAGCCATGACTGGAGGTCTGAAAAATCGAAATCACATTTGGTATTTGTGATCAATCTGTCTTTGTCGACCAGTGGGATCTTGTCCAGGTCGACAGGAGGTGGGAGAAATGGATTCTCTTCTCCTTCTGCTTGTCTGTGTTTTGGTGCCATTTCTACAACGACACCTGCAATAAACACAAAGTTAGTGGGGTCGAATGACTGTGCATGAAGGCGATGGGATGCAACGGGGGAGCAAGCAATGAGTTTCTCTAGTGCGACGAGTGAACAATGAAAGTAGATAAAAACGGTAGTTTTATTTAAAAATGGGGTCGGTTGGGCACATGAGACAGGTCAACTGGATAACAGATAGGTCATCTAGTAATAAATGGACAATGGGCCACTTGGGGGTGAGATGGCAGGTGAAAGTGCCTTGAAAAATACGGACAGGTGACGTGGTGGCTAGGGATTGGAGGTAAAAGTCACAATAAGGGGCTTGTCATGAGTGAAAGGGGGTAGGGGACTGACAACAGTTATGGGATGGGACATAACTCAGGAACAAGTGGAACAAGTGGAAGATGACGTCCATAAGTGACGGGGGGCTGTCAGATGGCAGATGGTGACAGGACTTCGGGACCAATAGATTTATGCCACATATGACAAGGGGGCCCGCCAGAGGGAGATAACTATTCTGGACCCCCCCCCCCTCGGTTAAAAACAGATCATCCAGGGGGGGGTCTGAAATCCAGTGTGGGCCATTGATCTGTGCACCTGTTTCTGAGCCGTAGATCCAAGTGCGCTCTTTATCAATCATTCTGGACCACCCCCCTCCATTAAAGGCAGAATGGATGGGGGGGTCCGGAATCCAATCTGGACCGTTGATTTAAGCACTCGTCCCTGGGCAGTCCAGATGTGCGCAAGTCTTATTACCGATTCCGGACCCCCCCGGTTAAAAGCAGAATGGTCGGGGGGGTCCAGAATGCTCTGTGCATCGTAGATTTGAGCACCACGATCAAGACCGTCGGTATGTGTGGAGAGTATAAGAGGGGAGAGGAAAAGTACATGCACTGGGAAAACTTAGGATAAACGCATTTTAGGGGTTTTTTCCCAAATTTTCAAATAGACACCACCAAGGGGCTTCGACCAAACTATCTTTTAGGCTTTTGAGAAATGGTGCGATATTTTTACATCAAGCTGATTTTATTGGAATGCAACCATAAAGTAACTAGCCTACACACTAACCTATCTTCCTATGACAGTTAACCCAGATTAAACTGTTGGGTTAAGAAATTACTCTACCCTGGGGCTATCTGGCCAAGATTAGACAGTCTGGCTAGATTTATTCACTAATCTAACCTAGACATTTTGTCTAAGATTAAACTGTTTAGCCAAATCATTCACTATCCTATCAACATCAAATTTAAAAAGAACTTGGCCATGCTTGAAAGGTATGGACCAAGTTACTATTATTGCATGGGGCTTTTATTTCAATTCTTTTATGCCCTCTTTTTCTTCTTTCTTTTTCTTTTTCTTTTTTCTTTTTCTTTTTTCATTTCTTTTTCTTTTCAA
>JASDQU010207154.1:0-18003 GCA_032191745.1 Picea mariana
AAATGTACCTAGGATCTACACAGCTTTGGATAACAAGGAAGCTGAGTTTTAGTCACATATGATTGAAGTGGAAGGTAAGATCAACAACCAACCCATTGTTATTTGATTGATTCATGAGCTAGCCATAGTTATCTAGATCCTAATATGGTGGAAAGATTTCATTTGCAAAGAAGCAAGCTTGGTAAACCTTGGATGGTGCAACTAGCTACATAAGCTAAAAGGGAGATTAATGAGATGGTTAACGTATTCCCAATGGACATGAATGGATTAAGCACAATGGCATATTTAAATATCATACCTTTGGGCTCATATCACTGCCTAATTGGTATGGATTGGTTGGACCAACATCATGTTTTTCTAGACTGTTATAATAAGGCTTTTACCTACTTAGATCAAGAAGGGAACCTAATGATAGTTTAGGGTATTCCAAGAGCAATATCCATCAGAGAAGTTCCAGCCTTGTAGTTGAAGAAAAAAATTAGGAGAGGATGTCAAGTGTTTGCAACACATATAGAGGAGGCACCTAAGGAAAAAGTACCAAGTATTGAAGATTATATAGTCCTAAGAGAGTTTGAATATGTATTTAAATAAATACTGGGGCTGCCACCTAAGAGAGATATTGATTTCTCCATAAATCCAATGCCTGGAGTAGCCCCATTATCCAAGACTCCTTATATGATGAGTACACCAAAGTTGAAGGAGTTGCAAATGTTGTTGGAGGAACTTCTAAATAAGGGGTATATACGCCCAAGTGTGTCACCTTGGGGTGCCCGAATATTATTTGTGAAGAAAAAGGATGGAACCTTGAGGTTTTGCATTGACTTCAGGAAGTTGAACAAGGTAACTGTGAAGAACACATATCCTTTGCCAAGGATAGATAATCTCTTTGATCAGCTTAAATATGCTAAGGTATTCTCTAAGATTAATCTCCGACCAGTTTATCACCAAGTAAGAATTAAGGAGGAATACATTAGCAAGACTACTTTTAGAACAAGGTATGGCCATTATGAGTTCACAATGGTGCCATTTGGGTTATCAAATGCATCACATGTCTTCATGTGTTTAATGAATGGTATTTTCAAAGAATACTTGGATAAATTTGTCACTGTATTTTTGTATGACATACGTATTTACTCAAAATTTTAAGAAGAACATGAGAAACACTTGAGGATTGTGCGACAAGTATGGAGAGAACATTAACTATTTGCAAAGTTGAGCAAGTGATCATTCTACCAATGACATACACGTTACTTGGGGCATATTATTTCAGAGGAAGGGATAACAGTGGACCCGAAGAAGATAAAATCCATTGAATGGTGGCCAAGACCAAGGAATGTCTCTAAGGTGAGATCATTTATGGGACTTGTAGGTTACTACAGAAGATTTGTTGAAGGATTCTCAAAGATTCCACACCCAATCACTTCCTTGCAAAAGAAGGGTATCCAGTTTGAGTGGACATCAGATTGTGAAAAAAATTTCCAACACTTGAAGTCTTTGTTGACTAGTGCTCCAATATTGAGGATTGTTGATCCAAATGAAGACTTCATTATATGCACATATGCATGTAAAGAAGGACTTGGTGGATTTGTTAGTCAGAATGGACATGTGGTGTGCTATGAATCAAGAAAATTAAAAGACCATGAAAGACACTATGCTACTCATGATTTGGAATTGGCAGCCATAGTACATGCCTTGAAGATGTGGAGGCACTACCTCATGGGGAAAATATTCGAGTTGGGGACAAACCATAGTGGTCTGAAATATTTATCTGGACAACCAAATTTAAATGTAAGACAAAGCAGATGATTGGATTTCCTCAGTGAAGATGATTTTGATATAAATCATATCAAGGGTAAGGAGCACAAGGTGGTTGATGCACTCAATAGGAGAGTGCATGAGATGCATGCTACAACCATTAACATGTACTAGATAGATTTGAAAGACAAAATTCTAGAGGCTGCAAAATTAGATGAATGGTACATGGAGATAAAGGAAAAATTTCAGCAAGGTGATTTGCAATAGAAAATGGAAAACTAAAAGTTGGAAAAGGATGAAATTCTCATATACTGGGGCATAATTTATGTGCCAAATTCTCAGGAATTGAAAAATATGATATTAAAATAAATGCATAATGTTCCTTATGCTGGACACCCAGGTTACCAGAAGACTATTACGATTGTCAAGATCCAATATTATTGGCCATGTATGAAGAAATAAGTGGTTTATTTTATTGCTAGGTGTTTGGAATTCCAAAAGGTCAATACTGAGCATATACACCCAACTGGGTTGCTACAACCATTACCCATTCTTGGGTGGAAATAGGAATTTTTAACGATGGATTTCATCACTAAGTTGCCCATAACAAATAAGCAACATGATTATATCATGGTAGTGGTGGATAAGCTTACTAAATCTGCCCATTTTATTCCAGTGAAGCTCACTGACAAGGAAGCTAACATTTTTTATATTTATATGAGAGAAATTGCTCGACTTCATGGTATACCCAAGACAATTGTATCTGACTGAGATCTAAATTTTACATCAAAATTTTGGAAAGGATTATTCAAAGGATTTGAGACCAATATGAACTTTAGCACAACCTATCATCTAGAGTCAGATGGGAAAACAAAGAGGGTGAATCAAGTGATTGAAGATATGTTAAGGATGTATGTGATGGATAAACCATCCAAATGGGAGGATTATTTGAATTTGGTGGAGTTTTATTATAACAATGGCTATCAATCACCTCTAAAGATGAGCCCATTTGAGGCACTTAATGGTAGAAAGGGAAACACACTAATGAGTTGGGACAACCCAACATATAGAGCAATGGTTGGACCAGAATTACTCAGGGAAATGGAAGAGCAAATAGAGAAAATAAAATGAAATTTAAACGTTTCCCAGGACATGCAGAAAATTTATGATGATAAGGGTAGAGCTCACAGAGATTTCAAAGTGGGTGACCATGTGTTCTTAAAAGTAAAGGCCAAGAAAAGTTCCCTGAAGTTGGGAAATTGTTCAAAATTGGCAGCTCGTTATTGTGGGCCATTTGAAATTCTAGAGAGGATTGGTCCTGTAGAATAGATGCTTGCCTTACCTACATCAATGTGTATTCATAATGTATTCCATGTATCATTGCTTAAAAATTATGTACCTAATGTTAATCATGTCATTGATTAGAATGTGATTAAGGTGGAGCAAGAAGGAGACTTCCGAGTTCAACCGATATGCATATTGGATCGGAAAGTCAAGCTACTCTAGAATCGAGCAATAGGATTGGTAAAGGTCCAATGGATTTAGTATGGTCCTAAGGATGCAACTTGGGAGCACGAGGATGCTATGCAGGCATAGTACCTACATCTTTTTGAAGACTTTTGAAGTTTTGATTGTATATGTGTATATACTTCACTGAGGACAATTCATAAATAAGAGGGAGGGGAATGTAATACCCCTAGGACGAACCCCAATTGCACATATAAATCTAAATGAACACATAGGATGGTGAGCCATAACAGTTGGGCCAGAGTGTCTTTGTGTATATTTATTTTGAGGCGAGAGTGCTTGTGTGGTTATTAGGCTGGAGAGCCAGATACTAAAATGGCCAGTGAGCCATCATTGTAATATGTAATCACACACAAATATCAATGAAAACACATCACTGCTACACACCAAACATGTAAAAGAGAATGAGGGGATAAAACTCCACTAGATATGGTATGGGGGCTAAGAGTCTAGGAAAAGGGCTAATCTAAAGGGGATTAAGCCCAGTGGAATATTATATTAATTTAATATTAATATTCCTTAAATCTAAAGTATGAATATTTATTTTTATTCTAATTTCTAAGGATGGGGACAAGTGGGGGACAAGTGGGCCCCACAGTTGTTCCCATCATGACAAGTTTCAAGTTGGGAACATGCAAACATATAGTTTTGAATTAGATCATTTTCCTATCATTTGATTATTATTTGTTCTCACCTTACCACCTCCATACTATGGTCATCTGTATCTATATGCTATGAGTACCTATACCTGTACCAAGGAGAGCTTTGGATCTGGATTGAAGAGGCGGGTTGTCTGGACCGTAATACATTTAAGAAGCATGTTTCCATTCCTGTGAGAAATCTCTCTAGGTGAGAGAATTGTTGGGAATTTGTTTCCCAAGGTTCCAAGCTGCAACTATAGAGATCTGAGACTTCGTGTCCGACCTATTGTTGAAGCGTAAGAAGGGAAGTCGGGCAGTCGAAGGACTGTTGAGTAGAGAAGGGGCACACTTCCTGGGGTGGGACATGCATGTGGGGAATGAGGGACTTTAGGATGTTAGTTTGAGTTGACACATGTGTCTGATTTTATTTGATGTTATAAATATCTTAGCCTAGTTAGAAATCCTTTACCTAGGTGGAGTTTTAGCCCTAGCTCGGGGGTGACCCACTACTGAGAGTTTATGAGCAGTGTGGTCTAAGGTTGGGAGAAACATGGAAGACATGTATGGAGTTGGTGTTCTTTTATCAAACATAAGTGTCAATTGTTTTATGTGTTGTGTTAATATTTATGCATTTATTTTCATGGATTTTTCCTGTGTAAGATGCATGTATATTTTTGTTATCATTTTGTATGAATATGTGCATTTGGAGAGTATTTTTATGAATTAAATTAGTATTAGAGTTCGTAATTTTCGTGTGGCATTTCCCAATAGGGATCTGGGGATGCTACAAATCTACACTGCTTAAAATGTAATTTCTATGTTTTAACATGGTGGAAATGTAAGTATAAAAATCATTATGGTTTTTGTAAAAGTACTTAAATTATGCAACTAGGTAAGACTATGTCTTATATTATTAATAGTAGGGAAAGTTAAAAGAAATCAGTCATACCAAGGTGTTGTTGGGTTGGTTTCATTATAGAGGTCATGAGCATTGGTAGTGATATTGGTAATATTCATTTTGTATTTTAACCACATAATGCTGGAAAAATAGTTTGGATAGACCAAATTAGGATTTATAAAATCTTTGGAGTGTTTCGACTTCTTATTCATGATTTCATTATCTTTTTAGGTATTATATTTAAACTTTGTAGGGATGTAAGACTTAATATTATGGATATTATTAATTCGAATGTCTTCTTTTATGTTCCAATAGGTAATCCAAGCCTAGATATTTCTATCACAACCTCTTTTAAACATGTGGTGACTATTCCTCATACTAGAAGCAATAACAAGGACTCATTTTTTATCAACTTGTCAAACCATTTGTGCTTATAATCTAAAAATTGAATCATGGCTTTAGACTTCATAGAAATGCATCCCACTTCAATTAAGAGAAAGAAGTCATGAGTGTCACATTTAATTTTAAAATTATAGGTTATGAAGTGATTTTTCATTTTCTTAATATTATTCCTGCAAGTCTCATGAGGGAAATTGTAGGCCCAAACCTCATAGGCATAAAGAATAATTGGGATCACTAAAGTGTTGAAAATGAAAATTTCCTTATTTGAATCTCAAAGCTCAACATTTTTACATTTGTTTTCAAGGCTGTAATAATTTTATAACCACGAATGATTCTTTTCTCAAAATTGTGGCCCTTCAAATGAAAATTGAAATCGATACCTAAGTACTTGTAAGATTGCACCTCTTCAAACATGTTATCACTGTATAAAATCAAAGGACAAATTCTTTTCTTAGAATTAGTTATCATAATCTTGGTTTTATTGATTTAATGTAAGCTTATAGTTTTTGCAAAATTATTAGATAACTTTGAGTTACTTGTGAAGATGTTCAATAGTTATTGCAAGGAGAACAATATCATAAGCACATATAAGAAGGGTGACAATGATTTCGACCATGTTAATAACAATGCATCATTCATCATATATACAATGCTCAATTTTATCAATATAGATGCCAAAAAGGGTGTGAGAAAGGAGCTTGATACAAAGACCAAATGAAATATTAACATGATATATTTTGGATGAATAAACACATATGATTTGTGCTTCCTTCTATTGATGTACTTATTATGTAACTTTACAGAGAGAGGGTCTGATCATAGTTGACCAAATGAAAGAGAAACAAAATTTTAATTCATTCTTCATGTGCATAAAATAAGGAAATGAAAATATGTAATCAAACACAAATATTAATGAAAACACATCACTATTGTAGACCAACCATGTAAAAAGGTATGGGGGGCTAAAACTCCACTAGATAGGGAAAGGGGGCTAAGAGTATAGGAAAAGGGATAAGATAAGGGGGCTTAAGCCCAATGGAATATTATATTAATTTAATATTAATATCCCTTAAATCTAAAGTGTGGATATTTATTTTTATCCTAAGTTCTAAGGATGTGGAAAAGTTGGAGACAAGTGGGCCCCAAGGTAGTTCCCAACATGACAAGTGTCAAGTTGGGAACATGCATACATATAGTTTGGACTTATTTCATTTTTCTATCATTCGACTATTATTCATTCTCACCTCACCACCTCCATACTATGTTCAGCTGTACCTTCATGCTGCGAGTACATGTGCCTATACCAGGGAGAGCTTTGGATCTGGACTGAAGAGGTGGGTTGTTAGGCCCGTAGGACATTAAAGAAGAGGGTTTTCAAGCCCGTTGTTGAAGCCTCAAAAGGGAAGTGGGGCAGCCGAAGGAATGTTGAGCAAAGAAGGGGCACACTTCCTGGGGTGGGACATACATGCGAGGAATGAGGGATTGTAGGTTGTTAGTTTGAATTGGAACTTGTGTTTGAGTTTATATGTTGTTAGAAAAAACTTAGTCTTGTTAGAAATCCTTTACCCAGGTGAAGTTTTATCCCCAGCTCGAGGGTGACCCACTACTGAGAGTTTATGAGCGGTGTGCTCTACGACTGAGAGGAACGTGAAAGACCTACATTCATTTCATGTTCTTTTATCAAAGATAAGTTTCAATTGTGTGTTAATTTATATGTTGTGTTAATATTTATGCATTTATTTTCATGGATTTTTCCTATGTAAGCTACATGCATATTTATGTTATTATCTTGTATGAATTTGTGCATTTGCAGAGAAATTTTATGAATTAAATTAGTAGCAGAGTTCAGAATTTTCATGTGGCATTGCCCAACAGGGATTTGGTGATGATACAATGTGGTATTAGAGCCCAGTTTTCAACATTGAGCCTGCATGGGGCATTTATCATAACGCATAACTAAAAACACAGACTATGTTAGAAAGTTTTTTGAGAGAATGTCAGAAGATGTCTACAAACTGTTCAATAAAATTATTGCAGTCAAACTAAAGGAATTTTGCAAATAATTTGGAAGAAATAAGCCCAGGAATTAAGTTTAAGAAAATTTAGTCTTTAATTGACCATATTTGGGCCTGTAGATGGGTGAATGTTGAAGTTACAAAGCATCCATGGCACCCATGACAAAATTGAGGTGAAATTGGGAAATAAACCCAACTTTCGCAGAGTAATTCAAGACAAATTCAATGTGCAAGAGGCGAATTTGAAGAGTGGGGGGGTCAAATTCGTATGTACAAACCCCAATTTGACTATTTTCAGCTTAATTACAACCTCTAATGGCGGCCACAAAAGTAATTGCAGAATTCCCATGGTAAAAATTGGGCAAAAGTCTCGAATTCTGCGGTGGAAATTCTTTGGGAATTTATGAGTAATGCATGAAATGAACCAAGAATTAAAATCCCCAAATTTTAATGGAAATACAAGAAATAAATTTCGAATTTGGGTATTATACCGTACGATGTCATGTGAAGTTGATGTGGTAGAAGAAAGACATGTATTGCTACGATGGTAGGTACATGTTGGAAAGGATGATAATGGGTGGATGATGTGGAGCCATATGGCAGGCTAACTGTTAGTCCCACAAAACCATGGTAAGATCTTGGATTTTTTCTAAGTTTTAAGCTATCATAGAGCGTGGAGGGAATTGAGGGTATGGAAAGAGGTATGGTATCCCCGCGAACCCGTGAACCCACGGTAAGAAGTGGAAAATTGGCTAAGTCATAAGGATTTGTCGATAAGATGTCTATAAAATGACGTATTTCTTAAATTCTTGTAGCCTTACAAATATTGTTGCATACACATTTTGCAGAACCAAGAATATAATTCGACGTAAGAAAAATTCAACAGGAATATTAGTAAACCAAGACATGGATGATGCCCAAGGAACTTACAATTATGAATATGAAGGTAGAATATTTGGTATGGGTGTGGATATTGTAGTAACATAATCCAATGGGCATGGAGAAGATGGAAAGGAAGAGAGCATGAACTTGGTAGATACCATAAATTTTTTTCAAAAGGATGTCCAAATTTATAAATCTGATAACAAGAAGATTATGAAAGCCAAGGAGAAGCAAGAAGGATTTAACATCAAGTTAATGTAGATCTTGGATATAATAGAGAAGAACATGGATAAAGAGATCGAGTCAAGCAAATCAGGCCTCATGATGAAAGGATAAGAACCATAAGTGTTGGTAGGCATCACCATCACTCCCCAATCCATTCAACTAGGAGAACACACAGTATTTCAAGTCCATCCCTTGTTAGGAAGCATAAGAAGAAGTCTATGGTGTATGAGCTACAGGGAGAAATGAATAAAATTAAACCACCTACATTTGATGGTGAACACAAGAAGGATGAGGATATTGACACCTGGTTGTTGGGCATGAGAAATTATTTTCAGTTGCATAATGACCATTCATAGGCAGAAGGAAGAATTTCCATATTTCAACTCAAAGGGATCAATTTTTGTAAGTGCAACACATTGATGAGAAAAATGTTACTTGGAGAGAATTCAAAAGGTATTTTCAAAAGAGGTACTTAACCAAATGATACTATGATGAGAAGATGAAGGATTTTTTTGAACTCGATATTGGGAGTATTACCATAGATGAGTATGAAAGGAGGTTCTTAGAGATAATAAAATATGTTTCTTTCATCAAGGATGAACAAGTTGAGATTCATAGGTACTTGAGTGGGATGCCATCATTTATCAGTAACACGATACAATATGATGATCCCAAGACACTAGAGGAAACCATAAGGAGAGATAAATTCATTTATGATCATCATAGACGAAGACCAACTTTCCAAAAGGTGTGGGAAGATAAGAAGAAGAGAAATATGGAACAGAGGAGGAAGGGGACAAAGCCACCATTCTACCAAAATAATTCTCAAGGAAAACCAGCTCCTAAGGAACCCAATATGACTGAGACAATGGGGAAAAGACCAAGGAAACCACCTATTCAATGTTGGGCTTGTGGGGGAGATCATATGTACATATATTTCCCTCACAAAGGTGAAAAAGTGAGGATTGTTCAAAATGTACAATAAGTTGAAACAATGGAGGACATGGGAAGAAATGTACCTAGGATCTACATAGCTCTGGATAACAAGCAAGCTGAGTTTCAGTCACATATGATTGAAGTGGAAGGTAATATCAACAACCAACCCATTGTTATTTTGATTGATTCATGAGCTAGTCATAGTTATCTAGATCCTAAGATGGTGGAAAGATTTCATTTGCCAAGAAGCAAGCTTGGTAAACCTTGGATGGTGCAACTAGCTACAGGAGCTAAAAGGAAGATTAATGAGATGGTTAAGGTATGCCCAATGGACATGAATGGATTAAGCACAAGGGCATATTTAAATATCATACCTTTGGGCTCATATGATTGCCTAATCGGTATGGATTGGTTGGACCAACATCATGTTTTTCTAGACCATTATAATAAGGCTTTTACCTTCTTGGATGAAGAAGGGAACTTGATGATAGTTTAGGATATTCCAAGAGTAGTAACCATCAGAGAAGTTTCATCCTTGCAGTTGAAGAAAAACTTCAGGAAAGGATGTCAATTATTTACAACACATATGGAGGAGGAACCTAAGGATAAAGTACCAAGTATTGAAGATTATATAGTCTTAAGAGAGTTTGAAGATGAATTTAAAGAAATACCGGGGTTGCCACCCAAGAGAGATATTGATTTCTCCATAAATTCAATGTCTGAAGAAACCCCTTTATCCAAGACTACTTATAGGATGAGTACACTAGAGTTGAAGGAGTTGCAAATGTTGTTGGAGGAACTTCTAAAGAAGAGCTATATACACCCAAGTGTGTCACCTTGGGGTTCTCCAGTATTATTTGTGAAGAAAAAGGATGGAACCTTGAGGTTTTTCTTTGACTTCAGGTAGTTGAACAAGTTAATTGTGAAGAACAAGTATCCTTTGCCAAGGATAGATGATCTTTTTGATCAGCTAAAAGATGCTAATATTTTCTCTAAGATTGATCTCAGGTCAAGTTATCACCAGGTAATAATTAAGGAGGAATACATTATCAATACAACCTTCATAACAAGGTATGGACATTATGAGTTCACAATGGTTCCATTTGGGTTATTAAATGCATTGATTGTCTTCATGTGTTTAATGAATGGTATTTTCAAAGAATACTTGGATAAGCTTGCCATTGTATTTTTGGATGACATATGTATTTACTCAAAATATGAAGAAGAACATGAGAAACACTTGAGGATGGTGCTACAAGTATTTAGAGAACATCAAATATTTGCAAAGTTGAGCAAGTGCTCATTCTACCAACAACATATACGTTACTTGGGGCATATTATTTCAGAGGAAGGGATAGTTTTGGACCCGGAGAAGATAAAATCCATTGAAGGGTGGCCAACACCAAGGACTGTCTCTAAGGTGATATCATTTATGGGAATTATAGGTTACTATAGAAGATTTATTGAAGGATTCTCAAAGATTGCACAACCAATCACTTCCTTGCAAAATAAGGGTGTGAAGTTTGAGTGGACATCAGATTGTGAAAAAGTTTCCAACACTTGAAGTATTTGTTGACTAGTGCTCCAATATTGAGGATTGTTGATCCAAATGAAGACTTCATTGTATGCACATATGCATGTAAAGAAGGACTTGGTGGAGTTCTTAGTCATAATGTACATGTGGTGTGCTACGAATCAAGGAAATTAAAGGAGCATGAAAGACACTATGCTACTCATGATTTGGAATTGGCATCCATAGTGCATGCCTCGAAGATGTGGAGGCACTACATCATGGGAAAAATATTCGATTTGAGGATAGACCATAGTGGTTTGAAATATTTATCTGGACAACCAACTTTAATTGTAATGAAAAAGAAGATGGTTGGATTTCCTCATTGAATATGATTTTGAGATATATCATATTAAGGGTAAGGAGAACAAGGTGGTTGATGCACTCAATAGGAGAGTGCATGAGATGCATGCTACAACCATTAACATGTACCAAATAGATTTGGAAGATAGAATTCTAGAGGCTAAAAAATAAGATCAATCATACATGGAGATAAAGGAAAAATTTCAGCAAGGTGATTTGCAATAGAAAATGGAAAACTATAAGCTGGAAAAGGATGAAATTCTCATATACAAGGGCAAAATTTATGTGCCAAATTCTCAGGAATAGAGAAATATGATATTAAAATAAATGCGTAATGTTCCTTATGCTGGACACCCAGGTTACCAGAAGACTATTACTGTTGTCAAGAGCCAATATTAGTGGCCAGGTATGAAGAAATAAGTGGTTGATTTTATTTCTAGGTGTTTGGAATGCCAAAAGGTCAATGCTGAGCAGAGACACTCAACTGGGTTGCTACAACCATTACCCATTCCTGAGTGCAAATGGGAAGTTGTAACGATGGATTTCATCACTAAGATGCCAAGAAAAAATAAGTAGCATGATTATATCATGGTAGTGGTGGATAAGCTTACTAAAGATGCCCATTTATTCCAGTGAATCTCACTCACAAGGAAACTAACACTGTTGATATTTATATGAGACAAATTGCTTGACTACATGGTATACCCATGAAAATTGTGTCTGACAGAGATCCAAAATTTAAATCTAATTTTTGGAAAGGATTATTCAAAGGATTTGGAACCAATCTGAACTTTAGCACAACCTATCATCTAGACTCAGATGGGAAAACAAAGAGGGTGAATCAAGTGATTGAAGATATGTTAAGGATGTATGTGATGGATAAAACATCCAAATGGGAGGATTATTTTCATTTGGTGGATTTTTCTTATAACAATGGTTATCAAGCATCTCTAAATATGAGCCCATTTGAGGCACTTGATGGAAAAAAGTGAAACACACCAATGAGCCGGGACAACCCAATAGACAGAACAATGGTTGGACCATAATTACTAAGGGAAATGGAAGATCAGATGGAGAAAATAAAATGAAATTTAAAGGTTTCCTAGGACATGAAGAAAATTTATAATGATAAGGGTAGAACTCACAGAGAGTTCAAAGTGGGTGACCATCTGTTCTTAAAATTAAAGGCCAAAAGAAGTTCCCTGGAGTTGGGAAATTGTTCAAAACTGGCAGCTCATTATTGTGGTCCATTTGAAATCCTAGAGAGGATTGGTCTTGTAGCACACATGCTTGCCTTACCTACATAAATGTGTATTCATAATGTATTCCATGTATCATTTCTTAAAAAATATGTACCTGATGCTAATCATGTCATTGATTATAATGTGATTTAGGTGGAACAAGAAGGATACTTCCAAGTTCAGTCGGTATGCATATTGGATCAGAAAGCTAAGCTACTCCAGAATCAAGCAATAGGATTGGTAAATGTATAATGAACCTGGTACGGTCCTGAGGATGCAAATTGGGAGCACGAGGATGCTATGCAGGTATAATACCCTCATCTTTTTGAAGACTTTTGAAGTTTTGATTGTATATGTGTATATACTGCACTGAGGATAGTGCATAAATAAGGGGGAGGGGAATGTAATACCCCTAGTTCAAACCCCAATTGTACATATAAATGTAAATGAACACATAGGCTAGTGAGCTAGGACAATTGGGCTAGAGTGCCTTTGTGTATATGTATTTTGAGGCTAGAGTGCCTGTGTGGTTATTAGGATGGAGAGCCATATGCTAAAATGGCCAGTGAACCATCATTGTAATATGTAATCACACACAAATTTTAATGAAAAAACATCACTGCTACAGACCAAACATGTAAAAGATAATGGGGGGATAAAACTCCACTAGATAGGGAAAGGGGCCTAAGAGTCTAGGAAAAGGGCTAAGCCAAAGGGGCTTAAGCCCAATGGAATATTATATTAATTTAATATTAATATTCCTTAAATATAAATTATGGATATTTATTTTTATCCTATGTTCTAAGGATGGGGAAAAGTGGGGGATAAGTGGGCCCCAAGGTAGTTCCCAAAATGACAAGTATCAAGTTTGGAACATGCATACATATAGTTTGGACTTAGTTCATTTTCCTATCATTCGATTGTTATTCGTTCTCACCTTACCACCTCCATACTATGATCATATGTACCTTCATGCTGCGAGTACCTGTACCTGTACCAGGGAGAGATTTGGATCTGGACTAAGAGGTGGGTTGTCAATCTCGTAGTACATTGAAGAAGCGAGTTGCCAGGCCTGTGAGCATTCTCTCCAGGTGAGAGAATTGTTGGGAATTGGTTTCCCAAGATGCCAAACTGTAGCTACAGGGATCTGAGACTTACTGTCTGACATGTTGTTGAAGCCTAAGAAGGGAAGCGGGGCAACCGAAGGACTGTTGAGCAGTGAAGGGGCACATTTCCTAGGGTGGGACAAGCATGTGGGGAATGCGGGACTTTAGGCTGTTAGTTTGAGTTGAAACATGTGTTTGAGTTTATATGTTGTTAGAAATACCTTATCCTGATTAGAAATCCTTTACCCAAGTGGAGTTTTAGCCCGATCTCGGGGGTGACCCACTGTAAAGAGTTTATGAGCGGTGTGGTCTAAGGATGTGAGGAACGTGGAAGGCCTATACATAGTTAGTGTTATTTTATCAAACATAAGTGTCAATTGTGTGTTAATTTATGTGATGTGTTAATATTTATGCATTTATTTTCATGGATTTTTCTTCTGTAAGATGGATGTATATTTCTGTTATTATTTTGTATGAATTTGTGCATTTGGAGAGTATTTTTATGAATTAAAATAGTATTAGAGTTTAGAATTTTTGTGTGGCATTGCCCAGCAGGGATTTGGGGATGCTACAGATCTACACTGGTTTAGAATGTAATTTCTATGTTTTAACATGGTGGAAATGTAAGTATAAAAATCATTATGGTTTTTGTATAAGTACTTAAGTTATGAAACTAGGTAAGACTATGTCTTATGTTATTAATAGTAGGGAAAGTTAAAAGAAATCTGTCATACCAAGGTGTTTTTGGGTTGGTTTCGTTATGGAGGTCATGAGCATTGGTAGTGATCTTGGTAATATTCATTTAGTATTTTAAACGCATAATGCCAAAAAAATAGTTTGGATAGACCAAATTAGGATTTATAAAATCTTTGGAGTGTTTCGACTTCTTATTCATGATTTCATTATCTTTTTAGGTCTTATATTTAAAATTCATAAGGATGTAAGACTTAATATTATGGATATTATTAATTTGAATGTCTTCTTTTATGTTCCAATAGGTAATCCAAGCCTCAATATTTCTATCCCAACCTCTTTTAAACATGTGGTGACTACTACTCATACTAGAAACAATAACAAGGACTCATTTTTGCTCAACTTGTCAAACCATTTGTTCTTATAATAAAAAAACCGAATCACGGCTTTAGACTTCATAGAAATTCATCGCACTTCAATTAAGAGAAAGAAGTCAGGAGTGTCACATTTAATTTTAAAATTATAGGTTATGAAGTGATTTTTCATTTGCTTAGTTTTATTCCTACAAGTCTCATGAGGGATATTGCAAGCCCAAACTTCATGGGCATAAAGAATAATTGGGATCACTAAAGTGTTGAAAATGAAAATTTCCTTATCTCAAAGCTCAACAATTTTACATTTGTTATCAAGACTGTAATAATTTTCTAACCACCAATGATTCTTTTTCTCGAAATTGTGGCCCTTGAAATGACAATTGAAATCGATACCTAAGTACTTGTAAGATTGCACCTCTTCAAAGGTGTTACCAATGTATAAAATCAAAGGAAAAATTCTTTTCTTAGAATTAGTTATCATAATCTTGGTTTTATTGATTTAATGTAAGCTTATAGTTTTTGCAAAATTATTAGAGAATTTTGAGTTGCTTGTGAAGATGTTCAATAGTTTTTCAAGGAGAACAATATCATAAGCACATAGAAGAAGGGTGCCAATGAGTTCGGCCATGTTAATACCAATGCATCATTCATCATATATACAATGCTTAATTTTATCAATATAGATGCCAAAAAGGGTGTGAGAAAGGAGCTTGATACAAAGACAAAATGAAAGATTAACAAGATATATTTTGGTTGAATAAACACATATGATTTGTGCTTCCTTCTATTGTTGTACTTATTATGTAACTTTACAAAGAGAGGGTCTAATCATAGTTGACCGAATGAAAGAGAAAAAAACTTATAATTAATTCTTCATGTGCATAAAATAAGGAAATGAAAATCAATCAATATCTAGTTGTTAACCCTACATGACATAGGTGCATGAAATAAAATAGTAAATACAATGAATGTGGCTTCTCCTAGGAGGTCATATCGATTCCTCTAGGTTTAAATGGAAAGTGTACCCACTTTCCTCCTAGTTTACAAATGGCGCCTCATTGTTTGATCTTGATTGTGGGCTTATTTCCAAAGAAGAGAATGTGGAACTGATTATTGGAAACCTATGGGACCTTGCTAGTTTCCATGGATATGAGCAATTGATAATCAATGGATCCAAATTGATTCCTCAAATAATAGAGAGATGTGGTGTCTTAAGTGAAGGGAGGTGTGTTGTTTGAAGTGAATGAAGAGATATTTGTCCTTGAAAAAATGTCATTTGAGCTACATGCCTAGGGTGTTCAAAAACCCCAATCCAATAATAGGAAGATTTCTAGATTTTGTGCTAACCCACCAGTTGCAATTCGACAAGGTTCTATTAGATTGTAAACTTAAGCTTACTTTGATTTTTTCATTAATAATGTAAACTTTACAAATACATGGTTCGATCAAAATTAACTAGTTCAAAGAGTAACTAACTTTTAACTAATTCCTTAATGTGCATAAAGTAAGGAAATGAATAACAATTAATATATATATTTGAGTATGTAGATTTTCTCAATTTATCATAGTTATAGTATAAACTTATGGATTTTAAACTATGTTCAAGTTTAGAAATGTTCCCAATATGTTGAGTGGAAACTCCAACCCTCATTAGGGGATCAAACTATAGATTTGAAAAGTTAGAGAAGAGTGAGTCAGTCATAATAGATAGGTTGAAAAAGAGGTATCCATTAGAAATGAGAGAAAAACAAATTAATATAACAATAGAGGTGACTTGGTCATAATTAATAATAAAATATAAAATTATAATCATGGAGGTGATTTATTTGAAATTTAATAATAAAATATAAATTTATAATCATAGGGTGGCTTAGTCAAATTTAAGATATGAATGTATAAAATATTTTTGTATTTAACATAAAGTTAAAAATTGGTCAAGTTGGTAAATTAAATGAAAAATAAATAAACTTAAGACTAGGTTAAATCGGTAAATTAATTATCAATCGGGTGTAGCTTGAGTGGCTAATAGGAAAGTTGTTATCATACTCCTAGGTTCAAATCCCACTTTGTGACATGATTTTTCTCTTCGTGAGCCAATTTTTGAATATTGACTTGGCCATGAACCCTGAAGAACCCAGTTTACCTTGGGTACCATCCTGACACTACTACATATGGGCAGATTATTCCACAGAATTTTTCCACGTTTCCATTTTTTTCATTTTTTACTAAATTGGGCACGATTATCGTTGCTATTGCCATGAAAGTTCACCGCTATAGTGACGACTATTGCCTACCTCATACCACATGCTTACACATGTGGTTTGCAATGGCTAGTTGACTTTTTGCGGGTCAACTCATGCATTTTCGTCACTATATCGACGATAATCGATATATATATATATACCTGACTTTTCGACTTTTCGACACATTTTCTATAGTTGCGACACTGTTCGTGGCTTTTGTTTGAGATGTTTATTTTTTCCATCACCCACCAGTTGAATGAATCCAATTCTCGATCTACATAGCTTGAATTTCTAACTTTCAAGGTTAGTATGTTTATTTATTTATTTATTTACATATACTCATTTAACTTGTAAATTTTTGTTCAAATGAAATTTCATGTAGTTTGTTTTTTCCTTGATAATATATTATATGTGCATTACCGCATTTCAAAATTGTTATGTCATTGGTTTTTGGATCTAACTAGTATATTCTATGGAAATTCATCTGAAATGTCAAGAAAAATATTTTCCGAAGAAGTATTTTAAGAAGAGGGAAAATTACTCCATCAATAAGACAATTCAAACATTAAAAACATATGTCATTATCAATCTAGATCAATTTGAGCCTACAATTCCTTATGTAAATTTAATCCTTATTACAAAACCACCAACTCATAACAACTTTATCGGTTGGACTAATGTTTGAAATAGAAAGTGGAAAAAAAATCCCCTTAGGTCTAATCATATCCCTTAGCGACCTTGTTAGCTCTCTAACTTTTGTGTTTCTATGATGTTATGCCTATCTAATTTATTTCATATTTTTAGTCTAGTACTAGGTTAGGTTAATCATATAACATTGCATTCTTATGTGATGTTATTTCTCTCAATTTTTTATAATCACACACAATTCTAGATGTAGTGATTAACTCTAGTTTGTATTTGATGTAACTTTTTTATACACTATTAATAAGGAGTAGCTAAAATATAAAAATTTCGTGATGAAATCTACTAGTGAGACAATGAAAAATGAGAACATGCCAAAGTGTCTTAGAAAATAAAACTGTGACCATTGTAAGTAGTTGCAAATCAACACGTGATAATTTAAACCAACCAAACCCAATTGTGGATGACAAGTCGATGACATTCTTTTTTTAGTGGTGAATTTCAAAGATTGACATTTTCTCTACAAAACAACTTAGAGGCCAGTGTATGG
>JASDQU010207154.1:18053-28343 GCA_032191745.1 Picea mariana
GTGATAATTTAAACCAACCAAACCCAATTGTGGATGACAAGTCGATGACATTCTTTTTTTAGTGGTGAATTTCAAAGATTGACATTTTCTCTACAAAACAACTTAGAGGCCAGTGTATGGTGTCGAGTGATTCAAGTTTGAGAAATTTTGACCACTTTCGTTAAATGGTGTGTAATTATTTTCCATGGTGATTCAATACACACTACTCTAAAGTACAAATTGAAGCATATCGATCTTAATAGTTAATCGATGATAATAAAAAAAAACATGTCAAGATGTCTTAGAAAAAATAATTGCGAGAATTGTAGGTCACTGTAAATAAACATATCATAATCGAAAGGAGTAGCTAAAATATCATGGAGTAGCTAAAATATAAAAATTTGACAACTTACTGTTTGGTATGGTGTAGGTAAGACAATTACTTGTTAGTACAAGGATTTGTCACTATGGACGAAAATGATAGGAAGCTTGATCAGTTTAGAGCGGCATTAGAGGTGAGGGGTGATGGAAAATGTTATTNCTTTAGTACATTGTTTTTAAATATATAGACGATGCCCCCAAAATGTCGACCTCCAGAGAGTTATTTTTCAAGTACTAGCATAAATACTCCTTTACAGGGTGATGAACTTTGATATCAGAATATTGAAGTTGTTGATCAAGTTATTAATGATGATATGGATGGAGATATCATTAGTGATACAAATCAGGAAGATGAGATACATAGATTGATCCAAGACATATTTGCTCCAATGGATGAGGACAACCAGGATGATAGTCATGATGTTGATCCTCTACTCGAGAAGTCACTTCAATCTCTTTATGAAGGCTCAACAACAAATCTTCTATCTGCTATATTGTTGTTGGTGAACTTGAAGGTTTTGAATGGTTTATCAAACACATGCCTCACACAGATACTAAGGTATTTGATTTGTTAATTATTTATGCATGCATGTTCACAAATACTTAAAAGGTTCAATTTTTTCCTATATTGCTATTGTTTTCTAATTTGTAAAGTATGGATGCAATATTGATGATTAATATTTCTTACATTGACTTATCGTTTTGAATTTTGTAGATTGTTAGGTGAATTTCTATTACCAATGTCAAATATTTTTCCACGCACATATCGAGAAATATCCGTGATTATGAAAGAAATTGGAATGGAGTATCAAGCTAGTGATGCATATCCTAATGATCATATCATATACTATGGACAATATGAAATAGACAATGAATGCCCACAGTGTCAAATAAGTAGATATCAAACCAATAAAGCATCAAAGAAGGTGCCTCGCAAAGTTCTTCATTATATTTCGATAATTCCACATTTCCAGCGGTTGTTCAAGTGCCAAAGTATAACACAGTTTATGGATTTCCATGAAAAGAACAGAAGTTGAGACAATGTTCTTCAAATGCCTGCAGATGGTTCTGCATTGAAGTACATCGAAGAAAAGTGGCCAATTTTTAAAGAAGAACCTCGAAATGTTAGACTTTCATTGGCAGCTGATGGTGTCAATCCATTTGGAGAGCTTCGTTATACGTACTCAGTGCGGTCTGTTTTTGTTATAAACAATAACCTTCGTCCTTGGATGTCGATCAAGAGAGAGCACACAATGTTGACAATGATTGTTCCAGGTATTTAATTACCTTTTGTTTTCTTTAAAGTATGACAAAATATTTCATTTCTTTGTTTCGTGCATGGTAATTATGTCTTTTATATATAACGACATCTAGATAAGTATAATTAATCATGTATGTTGAACCAATTAGGTAAGTACCAGGTTAAAGATATGAACGTATATATTGAACCTCTTATCGATGAGTTGTTTAAGTTATGGGATGGTGTCACTATGTATGACATCTCTAGACCAATAGGGAAAAAATGATTTCAATTCCTTGGAATACTAGAATGGACAATTCATGATGCTCCCAGGTTAACACATTTTTGTGGTATATTGTTACTTTCTGTTGTGATTTAATATTATATATATTTATTGAAAATATCATGCATTATTTTAAATTGTAACTCTATTTCGCTACATTAATTCGTATATCTTGTAGGTCTTCAACCAAAGGGTAAATTTTCATGCCCAGTTTGTGGTCCCATGATAAAATCTCGTCGTTCAAGGAGTTTAAAAAAGGAAGTGTTTGATAAGTATAGGCACTTTCTGCCTAAGAACCATAGTTATCGAACTATAGACAAAGAAAAATTCAATGGTAAAGAAGAGAATGGAAAAAAACCACGAAGAATGACACCTCACCTATGGAAGTTGGAATATATTAGAAATCATCAAGGTATGCAAATTATTTATGTATGATATATTATATAAATCTTTGGTTAATTTCATTAGTATTAATTTCATTTTGTTTGATTAATTAGTGTTAATTTAATTTTGTTGATGTTTCATGAATGTCGTTAAGGCACAAATGTGCTTCCACAAGGAATGAAAAGTTACCTGATGTAATTCAGTAGGTTTCCATACTAGGAGCACCTACAAATAGTTCATATGTTTGATACAATCCATATTGGGAAGAGCATAACAAAATTGTTATGGCGAATATTAGATGGAAGGTCTAACAAAGAGATAATTGGAAATATTTGTAGTGACATCCAGGAAGCTAATCACGCATTGAAAAGTGTTATTATTAATTCTAATGGTGATGGTCATGAACACAATACTAGTCTTCCTTGGTTATTGATAGAGCAATAGAGCAATATTGTAAAAGAGGTCATTCGAAAAATTAGGTTTCCGACAGGGTTTTCGTCGAACATACAAAATATCTTAACGAAAAAAGGTGATTTTGGTGGGGTTAAAACACATGACTGACATACATTCATTAAGGTAATTAGTGGGCTATAATGTATTTCCTTATTGGTACGCATTTTTTGGAAACAAATAATAATTATTTGTTTTTTGTTACAGTACGTTCTACCTTTATCTCTCCCATACGACTTTGACAACAACATAAAACAAATTATTTATGTACTTGGAAAATACATGAGGTAAGTAATGTTTAAATACATGAGGTAAGTATGGATTCAAAGAAGGAGAAATCAAAGAAGTTTAATATAAAAATGTATGCACCTTGTCACCCCTACTGCTCTGTGTAGATTCTCCTATAGGACCTCGTAGGCCTTTATGTCTCCACTCTATTGATATCCTATCTACCTACACAAACAACCACAAGAAAAAGAGGGAAAGATTTCATCAAAGGCCTTAATATGTCCGGGGTAAGTTTCAGGGGCCTGGAAAGAGTTATCTAGGTTGAAAGTGAGTTTAGTAGGAAGGGAGTTTAGGTGACAATGAGTACAAGTATCACTTCATGAAACATATTCCCCAACATGACTCTAGTGAAATTTGGGGTTGTAGAGGCATTTCATCAACCTATGTGGCCGCATTTCATCCCCATTAGGCCGGTCAGGAAGGGTTTCTAGACTCAAATAACTCACACACCCACTCTATATATCGACCCAACTCATCCTCATTTCGTTTTAATTTTCATGGTCGAATTTTAAAGGAAACAACTGTTAAAAGACATTGTACTAGGGATAGAGTACATGACGGACAACAATGACCTGTGAATGGGGCCAATGTTGAAATTTTTTCAAAATGTTTCTATATGCACTGAATTTTGACACGGATAGACTCTTTGTATGCCTTGACGATATGGGAGGGTTTCCAGACTCAAACATCACTCACACACCCACTCTTTATATTCATCGTCTGTGTCGTTCAAAACAACATCATGCCAATTAGGCCCATGATTTTGGTCGTGGCGAGAAGAAGGAAATAGATGATATTTCGTATTTAAATAATGTTTTTTTTACTAATATTCTTTATGGAGAAAAATAGTACTTAGATGAGAGCAAAAAACAAAGACAATAAATAACTCATATTGAATCTTCTATGATTAATCAAGTACTTCTTTATCGACATTATTGCATTCCCTTGCAGTACTAGATGCATGCACGTCATGCATATCGATCGTATTTTAAAGGAAACAACTAAAATACATTGGACTAGGGATAGAGTACATGATGTGCAACAATAACCCGTGAATGGGGCCAATGTTGAAATTCTTTCAAAATGTTTCTATATGCACTGAAATTTGACATGGATAGATTGTTCACATGCCTTAATGATATGGAAGGGTTTCTAGACTCAAATATACCTTGGGTGGTAACTATATTTTTTTAATTGATGTAGTGGTTTTGATAATGCCAACAAAATCCAACCTATTCCTTAGGAACAATTGTATGTACACCGTGCAATTCGTAATTCCTTACTCTTTTTGTGATGCAATTTCCACATGAAGGATTCATTGTCACCATCAATCAATTCTCATATTATGATCCACAACCACATTTGACCGAAGATACTTCATCACCTTTAGTGGATCATACATAGTATATCCCTACTAGTTAGTTGGAAAAACCTCCTTCACAATTGAATTATGTGGCCACTTCCACCATTTTTTTAATATCAACTCCCATAAATAATGAGCCTTTGACTCATTTTCATGACTTAGGCTCGAAGATTAAAACTGGAAATTTATCCATAAGGGTAACAAATCCAATTTCACTCCTTATGTGCAAAAGTGTTGGGTCCTACTTCTTTGACCATGATATTTCCTAACAATGATAAATTATTAGAGGCCATGACCTTTTTAGATAGTCCTTAGGATAACCTCCGTAATGGATCTCCTATTGAATTTCACCCTAGGTCTATCTACTCCACTACTATCATTTCCTTATACTCTATCCCTTTGGAAATATTGATCATTTTGATTCATCTCTACCAACAACACATCTGACTTGAAGAAGATACCTTGGATTAAATTTCCATACTTAATATTATTGATGTTTCCATCGAACGAGATGTTGTCAAACTATTTCATGTTGACATGAAGCATCTAATATGACTTTCTAGTTTTTGTTTTGGGTGTAGGACCTTGCATTGAATTGTATGGTATCTATAGACAATTTTCTTAGCCATGTTTAGATGAGTAAGGTATATTCTTTAACTTTCATATAGAATTAGGATAATTTTTCTCTGCATTGTTTCATTTAAACCTTTTTCCACCTTAAAACTGTCCTAGGAATATCCCTATTGAACATTGGTACATTATTCCATCTTCTTCACTTTGAAAACATCTAATGGTGGAGCCTTCCTATGATGGGTTACTCTAGAGTAGTACCATTTTTCCATTTGGCACCCATCCTAATAATATTTATCACCAAGAGCCCATGTAGCTTGATTTTTCATATGGAGCTTCATTCTCATATGTAATCTAGTTCAACAGTAACCTGATGGGCAACAATAACCTATGAATGGGGCCAATGTTGAAATTCTTTCAAAATGTTTCTATATGCACTGGAATTTGACATGGATAGATTGTTCGCATGCCTTAATGATATGGAAGGGTTTCTAGACTTAAATATACCTTGGGTGGTAACAATATTGTTTTAATTGATGTAGTGGTTGTAATAATGCCAACAAAATCCAACCTGTTCCTTAGGCACAATTGTAAGTACTCCACGAAAGTCGTAATTCCTTACTCTTTTTGTGATGCAATTTCCACATGAAGGATTCATGGTCACCATCAATCAATGCTCATATTATGATCCACAACCACATTTGACCGAAGATAATGTATCACCTTTAGTGGATCATTGTCTATCCCTACTATTTAGTTGGACAAACCTGCTTCACAATTGAATTATGTGTCCACTTCCACAATTTTTTTAATATCAATTCCCATAAATAATGAGCCTTTGACTCATTTTCATGAATTAGGATCGAATATTAAAACTATACATTTATACATAGGGGTAACAAAGCCAATTTCACTCCCTATGTGCAAAAGTGTCGGGTCCTACTTCTTTGACCATGATCTTTCCTAATGATGATAAATTCTTAGAGGCCATGACATTTTTATATAGTCCTTAGTATAACCTCCATAATGGTTCTCCTATTGAATTTTAACCTAGGTCTATCTACTCCACTATCATTCCCTTAGACTCCATCCCTTTGGAAATATTAATCCTTTTGATTAATCTCTACCAACAAAACCTCTGACTTGAAGAAGATACCTTGGATTAAATTTTCATACTTAATATTATTGATGTTTCCATTGAACGAGATGTTGTCAAACTATTTCGTGTTGACATGAAGCATCTAATATGACTTTCTAGTTGTTGTTTCTGGTGAAGGACCTTGCATTGAATTTTATGGTACCTATAGATCATTTTCTTAGCCACGTTTAGACAAGTAAGGTATATTATTGAACTTTCATATAGAATTAGGATCATTTCCATCTTCATTGTTGCATTTAAACCTTTTTACACAATCCAAAAAAATCATTTAAAAAACAAAACCTAGGGAAATAAAGAAACTATTGTGAATTAGGGACTTTTCCCAATTTGTTACCTACCCATCATTGAATATCCCCACACCCATTGACTATCCCCGTGCCCATTTTAAAATGTAACCAAAATTAAAATTAACTATCCCCGCACGCGCCCATTGTTTATAATACAATCACCGTGTGGAGACACAGCCACATTTTTAATTTTGAGAGAGAGCTACCCATGGAGACAGAGCTACCTATGGAGAGAGCTACCCATGGAGACATATCTACTCTTTTCATACTAGATACAAAGTTGGAGTGAGTATACCCTCGGGCTGGAGTGTGTATACCCTCGACACTCTTCGCATGGAGACAGAGCTACCCTTGGGCTGGAGTGAGTATACCGTCGACACTCTTTGCGTGGAGACATAGATACCCTCGGGCTGGAGTGAGTATACCCTCGACACTCTTCGCATGGTCAAACCTAGATCGAGCAACACTCTTCGCATGGAGAGATATCCTTATTGGAGTGACATACTAGGGGACAGAGGGGAGTGTCAGCCCTAGCTTGAGAAAAATTGGAGACAGATGAGACCACGGTCAGCCCTATATTGAGCAACATTACAGAGTCAATAGTAAGTTTTTCTCCCTGTTGTTGAGTCATCAACTGCATTTTCTCTTTTTTTCCCTCAACCATTTGACCATGACCTCGATGGAAAGTGAAACCATAAGCTATAAACAATCATGGAAAGATATTTATCAGGCTAGGGTTGCATTATGAGATGGAACAAAATACTGATAAAACCCTAGATATTGATAAAAATTGTATGTTTGGTCGTAATAAGAGTGAAAATAATGTCAATATGGTCATTGATGGGGTGAATTCAATAGATGAAACCATGTATTATGGAATTACTATAATCATCATAACTCTAAGCTCATGATACTTGGAGTGATATGGCACCATAACTATGATATAAAATACAAGCCTCTTTCTTCTTAACTAGCGTAATCAATAATACTAAGCTCCTTGTAATGGTTTGAAATCCCCTACTCATGGAAATCACATATCTAATATAGAGTATGTGTTATAACTATACATTAATTATAGAAACATCATAGGTTTGAATCCTATAAGCAGATGGGTTTCATAGTACCAGTAAGCACCATTACTTACATAAGCTCCTGTTATGGAGTAATCTAACCTGTACAAGTCCCTGAATAAGGAGAATGATTGACGTGTAATCTCTTGTCATTGATTTCACTAGGTGTGAAAGAATACTCATATTACTGGTATGATAAATGTTATGTAGAACATGTATCATTATAACATATCTCTCATTTAATCTGATAAGTGTTATTAGTAATAAGGTTACTTTGAGTGCAATGGGTTTTATTAGTATAAGATTTACCTTTACTGATATGAGCAAGTGCCATAACATTCATAGTATTTACTAGGTTCCAAAGGCTCATGATTTATGACACAATCTATGGAATAAGGAGAATAATAGAGCCTTTATTGTAGTTAGATTAGGTTAAACTGATCATGGGGATTTTTAGCTTTATGAAAAACCTGGGGTCTATGGAAAGTGTCCAACAAAGGTCCGGTGTAGTCTAGTGTGCCGACATATTCAACCTTCAAGAGGAAGGAAGTCTCACTCAAGGCATGTATTATAGTTGTTATGTAATTCATGTGAAGAGCGTTAAGAATGTAGTGGGGGTGTTCATTTCCATTAAGATCCCTTTAATCACATTCATCTAGATTAAAATAACTAAATGCATACAAATCAAAGATAACTATAAACACATCATCCATATACATCACAAGCACATAGAAGTAAGTAGAATGATATTCCATTATATTATCATACATCACATTACAACATACCACAGAGCTCTATATCAACTCTCACCCAACTAACTGATTGTCTAAGTGCCCACGCAAGCCTTTCCAATCTCCGCTCCACTGGGATTCCTCAATTCAAGAAGGCAGTTTCGACGATCCAACCAACGTAGTTGTCCAACAAAAATTCCTAAAGTAGGAATATAAAGGTACTAGCAATACTGTTCTAAGTGCCCACCAAGCCATGCCATATTTTCCTTCATGTTTGGGGCTTACACAAATCCTTCCCCTGGCCCAACATGGTTTCTAAATCCCATTTCTAAATTATCAGGTCTGCCCAACCGGGTAGATCAAGATCCCTTTGATCTCATACTATATATCTTCTCCAAAAGACCCAATGGTAGTCTGGTCAAAAGGCCCTTTTTATAATATTTTGGGTCCGCCATGCGGGACACTTTAGAACGAGTTATGTTACCCATTTCACTATTCACACAAATCTTTTAGTGACTTATCGGCTACCTCGCTTGAGGAATAGTTTCACATAAATGGATATGAACCAGGATGATGTCCGATCTTGTTTCTGGATTGAGTGGAAAAGTTATATGTGAAGCTTGTTCTGTCTCTCTGTGCATCTTTGTGATGGGCAAATTTCCATGAGAAAGAGGCGACTTTCGTATGGCTTGTAATTTGATGTAATTGTGAAAATTCTGTCTCGGAGAAATATTTTTCCTAACAGATATTCTCTTGCTTCTCGATATTTGGGGAAGGAATGGGGTAAGGAAAACGAGTATCTCTTCTTACTCTCTCTCTCCAATGATGTATGGATTTATTTCAGATGTTGCTTAGTATACTCAATTCAAAGGTGTCACTTTCAACCCTTCCCTAGCTACCTTTGCTTATAAATTGAGCACCGGGGTTTCTATCATTAATGGGGTAAAGGGATGAGGCAACCTCTACAAATTTCAATGAAAAAACTTAAATAAAATGGTCATATTTTCTCTCAAAGGAGTTGGGATGGGACTCCACCAACCTAAAATAGTATAAGAAATTCCTGGAAGAAAAATGAAAGAAGCAAACTAATTGGAAAAATAATATAATGACAAAGAACAACAAGGAGGAAAATATGGAAGGGGAAGTTATAGTGAGCAAACTTGCAAAATTGGGGAAGACTTGAAAATTTTGAAGTGAGCTTGTTCTTATTTGAAATCCATGATTTTATACTCTCTCATGCCATTGGAAAGGTTCTTAAAACATAATTGTCTTCTTAACTAAATATTTCAGGGCGTTAGATATATTTTCCAATGCTTTATCAACCCAAGGCTTGATGTAACCCATCATGGGTCCCATTGGGACCTCTTATTTCATGCTTAAGGAAAATATTTCATTATGGATTTGCTTAATTCTATGCATTTCTCTTGAATCATTCAATCAATCTGAGAATTCTCAATAACCAAATCACTAAGCCATCATTTTATATCATTTTTAGAGAAGTTGGTAAATCATTGATTCAAAGAGTTGGTCAAATAAACAATTTTGGTGTCAAGGACAAAGGATTTGCTCATCAATTCCCATATATCCATCAACTACTTCAATAGTTTTTCAATTTTGGTTGAAATTGTCTCCCTAACCCCCTACAATAACCCTTGGGATCATTTTTCTGTGGAAATTATCTTGGGATTGTCTTCAAGTTGTTCATATGGTGTCCTGGCCAATGGTTACATAAATAATGGTTTAGGAATCCATGCAGATTCAAAATCTACATGTTGAGTATCCACTAAGCCTTTTTAGTATCATCAAGAAAAGTGTCATCCATTAAGCCTTTTTAGTATCTGTAGGGTTTCAAAATAGTCCCTATTCTCACTCCATTAATTCACTAAAACCTTCACAATTACTTCCATTTCACCTTCATATCACCTCCACATCATTACATTTACCTCATCATTGGGTTATAACTATGCTTTTCCAAAGTTTATCAATTCTTAACTTTTTTAAGTGGATTTGTGGTTAAACTTTAGAAAATAATATGCTTA
The DNA here is from genome assembly GCA_032191745.1 of Picea mariana. NCBI lineage: Eukaryota > Viridiplantae > Streptophyta > Pinopsida > Pinales > Pinaceae > Picea > Picea mariana. The sequence continues at coordinate 28,278 of JASDQU010207154.1, forward strand.
TAATTATACCTAACAATTAGAATGAGTTTGTTGACATGTGTAGATACAAAAGAAACTTCCTAGGCA
>JASDQU010207155.1:0-14205 GCA_032191745.1 Picea mariana
AGGTGTGATCAGGGGATCAAATTTTGCTCAATTTTCAAAGTGCTCGGAATGTGACGAAAATAGTGCCATTGCATCCATCTCGTCTTTATAATTCCGACGGTATATTTACTTTCACAAACGGAGTCCGTATGGAGGAGATATCGCGATCTGTCCGCCAAGACAAATAGGCAAAAATTTGGGATGCTGACTGTACCTGTCCATACAGTCCGTACGACCATGTGGAGGGCCGTACCATCATGATGACATGGCAGTTTGATGATGTGGCATATTTTTATTGGATGGTGGTTGCCCAATCAGGTGTTGACACGTGTCATTTGTAGCCAATAATGTGTGGACACGTGGCCCAACCCATTGGCACCATGTGTCACTATCTGGTTGGTTTATATGGATGTATATATGTAAAATGATATGGAGGCCGGGAGGTTCGACCCCCGGACCTCCCCACAAGCCAAACGATTTCATAGCACTCTGATAACCAACATTCCCGCCAATGTTCCTTGTTAGTAAGGCGGGCCACATTACATTTAAAGTTACATATTGTTTGTTTTGGAAAAGGGTGCGGGCCGGGGCTTAAGCCCCGACCCATGGTTCCATAGTTCAATGCATATAACCATGTGTTGATATGTTAATACCCACACGCAACATATATGGTGTGTATGTATGTAATAAACCCAAAGTTTTAAACTATATGTATTTGTATGTGGCGCCGGTTTAAACATTTGTGAGCGGTTTGATAACTCGCGGTTATATTATATGTGTTTGACCATATTGCAATGTGTATGCATGGTTGTACTTTGCGCGGGAGTTACAATTGGTTGCACAGTTTTAAACGGTTCAACCACTTTTTCGTCGAGCCCAAGGTCGCATGGGTCATATGACCGAGTGCCGAGGCAGTTAGGGGATGGAGGCGCGTTAACCGTCCTACGGTTTGCACCGTTGGTGCGGTTGCACCTGGTGCCAGGTTTTTATGCTTAAATGAGCGTGTGCTAGGTTTGAAGCACAAGGGTGTGATTTGTAGAACCAGAGACAACAAAGTTGAAGAGGGAGATTTCAATAAGGCTATCTTCTTCATTTTTCGACCGTTTCAGGTGTCGAAAGAGCCCAGACAGGGGTTTTGGGACACTGCGGAGCCATTGGAGCAATCAGTTTGTAATTTTGAGCATTGTAAGGCATGTTTTTGAGCACTTTGAGCAATTTAATAATAAATATCCATTGGAAGCTGGACCAGGAGATGTAGCCCAGAGTGGGGTGAACTCCTTTATCAAGTTGTTGTGTTTATGTATGATGTTCAATGTTTTATGCTGCTGTCTATGTGTATTTCTACATAAGTAATCCTTAATTATGTGTTGCAAATTGATCCGGTTGCTTTAAACACATAACATTTCACTTGCAATATTTATTCAAGTTTTTCAAGTCTTCTTCAATTTTAGATCACCTTTAATCATGCTGGAGTACTGATGTTGTTTGTAATGGACTTTTTGATGAAGGCAACCTCTAAACTATAAATCATGTTAAACATGTTTTTTTAAACAACATAGGAAAAAGAAATTATATCTTCATTGTCAAGAAACATAACCAAAAGAAATTAAAATGCTTCCTTGTCAAGCAATAGAACCAAAATAAATTACAATACTTCCTTGTCAAGCAACAGAACCAAAAGAAATTACAATACTTCCTTTTCAAGCAACAGAACCAAAAGAAATTATTTCTTTATGAAAGATGCCATTTTATGTTGCAGTCAGCTCCTTGGTTCCATCTTAAGTGGTTACTGCAAGGCTTTATACTTCGTATTAATTGACATTAGATATTTAAAATAGGTATAACATTCTTTATCAATTAGATGGTATGTCCTAATCGTACCGGATAAGGACAATCTTCTAGTAATGGACCAGCACGGGACTACTGGTACCGAACCAGAATAGAGTTTCTAGTTTTGGATCAACACTACTAGTACCAGACCATAACAGAGTATTGTTGATGCTTTAAAACTGATGTTTTAGCAAGTTCGTGAAAGATCCAATAACTTACAGAAATATACTAAAAATAAAATGTGAAAGTAAAATCAAAGGAGGTAAAAATCCATTGTTACCTTCATCTTATTAACAAAACACAACCCACACACCTATGTACAATTGTTTTTTAAAACAAATCAATCAATCAATCTGGATCACTACGAATATCTCCTTCCTTACTGATCACCTACATATCTGAATTATGTAGCACACATGTCAGAAATTCCTCTTTTGACAGGGGTTTGTTATAAATTCTCAACCGATGACCATTCACGAGTAGGGGTATCTGATGTTCATCAATTGTATTTATCCTAATTGAACCATTATCATAGACAATGTCAATCTCGTAAGGTCCCAACCAATGAGTAGTTAACTTACCTTTGAAGTTCTTGAACCTGTTGTCATACAATAAGGCCCAATCTCCCGGTTGAAAAAATTTCCTTTTGAGATACTTGTCATGCCATTTTGTCCTCTGCTCTTGAATAAGGGTGGTTCTTTTAAGTGCTTCCTCCCTGATTTCATCCAGCTCATTAATTTGCAAGAGTCTTTGTTTTTGGGCTTCATCTAATTTCATGCCAACTTGTACAACAGTCCTGAAGGTTTTGATCTGGAATTCTATGGGGAAAAACACCTGCTTCCTGTACACCAACTCATAAGGTGTATGTCATGTTGTATTCCTCTAGGTAATTCTATAAGCCCATAAGGTTTCTAGTAATATATCATCCCAATATGTGTGGTGTAGTTTTATTGTTTTAGTAAGAATGGACTCAGTGACTTTGTTGGTAGATTCCACTTTCCCATTCACCTATGAATGATAAGGTGTAGATTTCCTGTGCTTGATTTGGTACTGTTCTGTAATAGCTTTGACCAAATTAGAAGTAAATTGAGTCCCGTGATCAGTCACAATTTCTCGAGGTACACCAAATCTAGTAAAAATGTCATTAAAAAGGAAATCTACCACTGATTGTTCGCTTGCATATGGTAAAGATTTCTCTTCAACCCACTTAGTCACATAGTCAATACATACAAGTATATACTTTTTCTTTTTATTTGCAGGATTAATGAGCCCTACAAAATCTAATGCCCTTTTTTCAAAAGGTTCAATGACTACTTGGGCTTGAAGTGTCATTTAGTCTCATGCAATAGGCTTGCCTATTCATTGGCATTCGTCACAATTGGATACATAAGTTCTGGCATCCTTGAAAATATTAGGCCAATAATAGCCAGATTGCAGAACTTTATAGGTGGTCCTCTTGTCAACAAAATGGCCTCCACAAGGACCATCATGGCAGGCTTGCATAATATAATGGATCTCATCTTCCCTTACACATCTTTGGATTACCAGATCTGGTCCTGTTTTATTAAGACAATCATCATGCCACATATAGTTTACACTTAGCTGAATTACTTTATGTTTCTCTCTAGGAGATCATTTCTAAGGCATATTCCCTGTGATGAGATAGTTATCTACATCTACATACCGAGTAAATGTAGAAATATAAAACAAATTTTCATTAGGAAAATTATCATCTACTGGTGTGTTATCTCCTAGATGAATCATTCTAGATAAGAAATCAGCCAGAAGATTATCCTTACCAGGTCTATCAATAATATTCATATTAATCTCTTGTAATAATAATAGCCATCTTGTAACTCTAGGGTTTGTTACAGGTTTGTTCATTAAGAATTTGATGGTTGAATGATCAATGTGTACAAAATCTTGATATCCTATAATATAGTGTCTAAATTTATTGATAGCATGGACTACAAATAACAATTCTTTTTCTATGACTGTATAATTAAATTATGTTGGGGAAAGGTTTTTAATGACAAAGTAAATAGCATAAGGCATTTGATTTTCCCTTTGTCCAAGAACTTCCCCTGGTGTTGTGTCTAAGGCATAAGTACAAATATGAAAAGGAAGGGACCAATTTGGTCCTCTTAAGATAGGGGTACTTGACAATTTCTTTTTCAAAATCTCAAAAGATACTTGGCATTCATCATTCCAATTAAATACAACTTCTTTAGATAATAACTTGAATAAAGCGGTAGCTAAGCTTGTAAAATTTGGAATGAATCTTCTATAGTAGCCAGCATGCCCTAAAAAGTTGTGAACTTCTTTTCATGAGGAAGGTATTCTGATTTGTGTGATAATATGAATTTTTGCGGGATCAACTCTAATTCCAAAACCAGAAATGTGATGTCCCAAAAAAATGCCTTAAGTGAGCATTATCTTTGAAATTTCATTTCTTAGGGAAAAATTAGTTTCCCTACACCTAATCAAGACTTTTTCTAGATTGGACAAAGCTTCATGGAAGTCATATCCATGGGCTATAAAGTTATCCATGTATATTTCCATGCAATCGTTGGTCAAGTTAAAGAAAATGGCTAGGAAATCCCTTTGGAAAGTGGTTGAGGCATTGCAAAGTCCAAAAGTAAGAACCCTATAAGCATAGGTTCCCCATGGGTAGGTGAAAGTGGTATTTTCTTGATCTTCAAGTGCTATTTGTATTTGGTTATAACCACTAAACCCATCTAGGAATGAGAAATACTTCTTTCTGGACAAGGTATCTAACACCTGATTAATAAATGGTAAGGGAAAAAAATCCCTATGGGTGTCCTTTTTCAACTCCCGAATGTATACACATATTCTCCACTTGCCATTTTTCTTGGGAACTATGACAAGTGGAGACACCCATTGACTATGTGAAATGGGGTATATGAGATTGGCTCAAAGGAGTTTTTGCAATTCCTCCTTTACAATATATTTGAGGGCTGGATTCATCCTTCTCTGAGGCTACCTAACTAGTCTAATTTGGTCATTAGTGTAGATATGATGTGTGCATGTGTTAGGTTGAATGCCTTTCATGTCTATATAATCCCATGCAAAGGCATCAAATTGTCTTTGGAGATTTCAATTACTTGTGTCTTTTGTTCTGGTTCCAAACTGGAGTTGATATATAAAGATTTTCCTGGACTAATATCAACAAGTTCAGTACTTTATTCCTTCTTCGAAGAAGATGGTGATAAAGTATATAATTGGGTGATATCAGGATGCCAAGTTTGTTGAAATTCAGAACTAAAAATATGTGACAATTCTACAAAAGACCTAGGATATTCAATGCAGTTCATATCAGCCAAAAATAAACTTAAGACTTGTTCATATGATTGTTCTTTCATTCCTTTTATTTGTTCAAGTGTTAACAGGGGTTTGATGTAATATTCTTCTTCATAAGGGTTTTCTATCCAAACAGGTATTTCTTGTGTTGGTTGAGCAGGAGGGAAGAGGACAAGCTTTGGCTATGTGTGCCATTGGATATAGTCATCTTGCCAGATCAAAAACTGATAAAGGCATATACTATGTCCAACCAAGGGCGGCCAAGAACCATAGGGTGTCCTTGTTTGGAGGATGCTTTAGAATAGACGAATAGAGGTTCTACTGGATACTCCCAAGAAGCTAGTGTGACTATGACATCATCTAAACTTCATGTAGGGATAATGACTAACTTATCTGCCAACTGTATCATGGCTTGGGTTGGTCTTAACCTATTGATTTGGAGTTTTTTCATAGTGTCAAAAGGAATTACATTGATTTTTTCACCCAAATCAATGGGTGTGTTTGGTAAGGAAATACCATTAATTTCAACAGTGACTACTGGGTTCCAAGGGTCATTATATTTATATGGCATTTCAGAAATAAATTCATATAATTTTCCTACCACCTGAACAAGGGGAGGTTCCTTCTTCTTCCTTCATGGTTTCTTAAGGAAAATATCCCTTATGAGTTTGGAATATATGGGGATATCCCTAATGACTTGCAGTAGAGGTATTTTTACACATACATTTTGTAACTCATCCTCTATATCTTTGTGCAAGGGTGGCTCAGGGTTCTTTTCTAATAGTCTTTCAGGGTAGGGTGGAAGATTAATTTGTTGAGGTACTCCTACGGACTAAGACGTGATTGGAATATGAGGGGAAGTATCTCCTTCTACAGGGGTGGTTGGATTATCTTGTTGTTCAGAATGATTATAATTTTCTTCCTGAATTATTACTCCAGAATTTGATTGATTTACAACTTTCTCATATCTTAGTGGAATCTCATATGTGGGAAAGGTTTGGACTTATACATTCTATATAGGGTGGGTGGGTCGATTATTGGGGTTAGGAATTGGCTGGGTAGGAATTTTTGTTGGTCTAGGAGGGTTGTGGGAAACTTGGATTTGTGGTTGTTGATTGGCATTTATAGGTGCTTGTTGTTGTTGGTTAGGTTTCAAGGGTACTGTGAATTGTTGTTGTACAAGAGGTGAAGGTAAGTATTGTATCTAAGGTGGGTTAAGTCCAGGTATTAATTGGGAAATGTTTGTAGGATATTTTTCATATGCCAGGTAAGAGGGACTCCCATACACATGTCCCCTCCAACCTTTCATTCCAAGTTTGAGCTTGAGCTTGCTAAGGTGTCCATTAGGGATAGGGAATTGGAGGAGGACCCCATTGTTGTTTTTGATATTGTGTATTAGGGTCATAAAATGCATTGGGGGTTTGTGCTCTCCAAGGCCTCCTAGAAGGGTATGGTCGTTCTTGTGAGACTCATCCTCCCCTATAAATGGCTTGTGAGACTCTTGACTATCTCCTATAGTAATTTGCAATTTCTGCACAGGGATTTTGGTGCACATCTATTGAACATAGAAGATTTAAAACTTCCATGTAGTCATCTCTAAGACCTTTCAAAAATATTGTTCTTACTACAGCTGGGTCTGTGGTGAATAATTTTGATTTCTAATAATTGTATAAGAACCTTTCTAGGTAGTCTTCAGGGATTTTATCTTGGGTTTGTTGCATTTTAAAATTGTCATTATTAACATTATCCTTACAATAGTCTTGATATTTATGTAAAAATGTGTGTTTCATATGATCCCAACAGAGAATTGTATTTTCTCCCAAGCTCATGAACCATGTCAAGGCTGAGTCCTTTAATTTGGTTGGAAAGAGCTTAAGTTTTTGGGCATAGTATGAATAGTTATAGCTTTGTTGACAAGAGAAATTGTCCGTCCGTCAATTGAGAGAGTGGAACCGGTCTGGGGTTTTCTAAATAACCCAATCCGTTTGGAATGAACCACCCTGATGAGTTTAACGGCTCCGTTGGCCACTCTAAGGTCTTAAGAAGACCAAAGAGAAAACTAACCTAAACTAACTAAAAAAAATAAAACTAACAAAAACTAACTAAAACAAACAAAACAAACTAAAACTAAATACAAGAAACTAAACTAACTATCAATAAACTAAACTAACTAAAACTAATATACTAATCTAATTAAAACAAACTACTAAATAAATTAAACTAAAACTAAATATAAACTATGCTAATTATTATATATACAAACTACTAATTACTATTTCACTAACTCTAACAATTAAACGTCTAACTACCAGTTAAATTACAACTTATTCACAAATATACACTATCTACAAGTTGCAGATTTGAATAAAACCTGTAAAACTTATGTGTTTTCTGCCCTAAGACAGCAAGATATGTTTTTTGATTTTTTATATTTAATGAAAAAGAAATAAAACTTACTGAAATTAAACGATCTAATATATTTACTGAAATTAAACAATCTAATATAAATCTAATTAAACTTATATCTGAATTAAACTACTAATAAGAGCAATAAACAAAGAAGCGAGTAACTGACCTGGAAACGCTCCTAATTTGTCCTGTGTGTGATGACTCTGAAGCTGGTTGGAGGAAAGAAACTAGCACCGGTCGATCCAGAATCTTTTCGTAAACGATCGGCTGCGCTGCTCTTCGAGTTGGTTTATAGGACAAACAAGACATAAAAAATCATAACAACTATATGATTTATAAATATCTGCAATAAGGGAAACCTGTTATGCAAAAACTTATATTTGATAATTCAACTTATGAAGAAGATAAACCTGCCATTCACAAGCTGAATTAAACAGTTGTTATGTCTTTTATACACTTGGAAGAAACTAGATATGGATTACAGTGATTAAAATTATATCATTTGCACATGATTAAGATAGCTAAAGTAGTCATTAACTAGATACAAATTGATATACACAACATGAAACAAAATATTGATATAATGAGAAGCTAAAGCTGTGACAAAACACCAAATTCTGCTTTAGTTTGTATTAGAACTCCATATCCTTGTTCTCCCATGAATGAGGATGAACATTATTACAAAAATAATAAGTATATATAAGTCTCACCACAGGGTAAAACCTCCCTGTGGATAATATCAAACTGTTTTACATAATCTGGGAAGATATTCCCAAAATCAACTAAACTAGGAAACTAAAATGCAAGTGAAATATTTCAAAGATCGTCTAACTGCTCATCAAATCCATCGCAATTTCGAATTCATCTGCAATAGCCCAAAAATATCAAGTTAGAAGGATATTTCAGTAACAAAACAATAAAAATCCAATCTTACAGACTTAGCTACAGAATCATCTGATTCTGTAGCTAGTCTAAAATAGCATACAGGATCAAAAAGAATTCAAATTAAATCTCTTTAAAATAATCCAATCCAATTTTCATTTAATAAACATTCAAAACGAATCACTAATGGTTCAAATGAGTTTATCATTTAAATTAAACAAAATCAACAATGATTCAATCGAAAACAGAGGTAAGGAGTACTATGTTTCACTGTTACCATAAAATCAGGTCAACAGTAACAAGACCCTTTCAATTCAAATGAAATCAACAATGAGTGATATCATATGTGATACGATCTAATCCAACACAGCTATAATGATATAACAAGAATTAATATCATTCAATCAGATGCATAGATGGAAAAACCATTATGATTATGTGTAACAAAATCATACTTCAACAGCATCGACCCAATCAAATTAGTGATTGACCCTTGCTCAGGCAACATGCAAGATCATGATCGCAATCTTAATAGAATCAACAGGAGTTATAATTATTATCTGGGCAAATAATCAAATCACGACTGAGTTTAATTATAGAAATGAATCGTGCATCTGGATATTGTTACTTTCGTTCCTCAAATCAACATTTTCATTACAATACGATTCGAACTAATAACACGGTCGACTAAAACAATGTGAATCAATTGGCTGGGTATAACTTTTACGAATCATATCTATTCACAATTTGGGTGAATATAAAATAGAATCATAATCCAAACTCTATCCTAGCTGGTCGAAAGTCATATGTAAATAAAACCATAACAGTTAACCATTATTGCCATCCATATCGTATACAATATAACCAATTCGAATCGAAACATTGATTGTGTTCGAAATTGAAATAGCAGAAACAACTTGTGTTTTTAGAAAGGATAGAAACAACTTCAATTAGAAACAGAGTATCCAATTTAAGCCAAATCAAAACAATCAAATCCATACCACGATCAATCGAATCGAAGACAATCCAATCAAAGCTAAAATGGGAAACGAAATTCGATCAACCAAAACAATACTATGTACATAATGCATATAGTATGACAGAACAAATCCAAACTGTAAACAGAGATACGATTTTGTTATATAAACATGTGATAAACATACCAGTGAGGTTGCTCGAGCTATGCCAATTTTGAATTCACGACTGCTGTAGCTGACTCCACATTCTTAAGAAAAATAGAACCTGTCGTCCTCTATTTCTTATCAGTGGTTTGAGGCTCAGCCTTTTGACTGGTAAGTCGTGCAACTTGGTCCTCCAGAGAATGAATTCTGGACTATAGCATTGGCACATCAAGATAATACCTTTCTAACCATGAGCCGCACTGATCACAGGGTGGCGTTGTAGATTCAGGAGAGGGTTTGGATGAAGGACCAAGGTTTGGACAAGGCATCTTAATGCCAGGGTAGTTAGGGTCATTTTGCAAGAAAGTTGGTAGGTTTGAAATGAAATCAAATGAGGGTTCGGCACACATTCCTTCGGAATAGGGATACTCAGTTGCCAAAAAACATTCAACCCCTGAATCAGAGTCCTCGCTCAACACGATAGGGTCAGGATTGACAGGGGGCTTTGGCTTGTTCCTTGCCATACAAGAGATTAAACAGGCATTCTTTTTGCCTTTGGAATTTGCAGCAGGTTTGACTTTATATTTCTTTCCCACAAGCTTAACAGTCTCGGCATCCTTAGTCACAGAGTGGGGTAGGCCGATAGGTGAGTCGGGTAAGGGTTTAGGTAATAGGACGTTGTAGGGTACCAGGGGCACAGTCTTACCCTCTCTCACCATAGGTTTGTCAACCTGTGGAGGGTTCGAATCTTCAAAGTTATTTCGAGCAAGGAAATCGGTCCAACAATCTCCGTGTAACCCTAAATGACAGACAACAACAATTTTAACTAGCCCGTAGTGAAAAAGGATGCTATTAGCCTAGTTCCTTTTGTATCTCTTAGACATTTTAAACAGGCTTCTATGCAGGTAATAAGGCATATTAATCTCATAGCCCATGAAAACCATAAGCAAACGAAGGTGGTGTAAGAAAAAAAAACCATACCGACCCTCGTAGGTGATAAATTGTTTGATTATCATCAACAAATCATGCCAACGTTGCTTGAGCATATTCACGGGCAAACCTTTTTCACAGGAGCTAACCTTACACGACTGGAAGAGAAATGTCCACGGGACCTCTTCCACTTTGCAATTCTTGGACCATCGTTGTCTAGTGGCAGGCAGACCCATAGCTAAACTGAGAAATTGCTCATTAATTTCCAATTGGACATCCCCGACCTTGGCTCGACAGCCATCAAAGGTTAATGCAAATTGCCGAGCCATGTAGGGATTAAAACCATCAAACTTTTGTATGAACGGGAGCCATCCAAATTCCTCAAGGTCGTTGTGAGCACTGTCGAACATCAACAGAGCCTGGCTATCGTTCGATTTAGTCCTCATGACTGGAGCCATGGTGCAGGAACATGGTAAGGGTCTCGTTGAAAACAACAACACACAGGAGCAAGGTCGCTTGGGTTAACAGCTACGAATGATCAAAGGGGAAGCATTAATGTGCACGTGCGAGGGTGGTGGGATTATTCACCGCCATGCAAAGTTGTAATGACAAAGTACAACCTCTGTTCAATCAATCATAATACAGTTCAAACCATATTATTCGGCCAACCCAAAAATCAAACGGTGGATAACATACCAATGCGCCATTGTATTATTTCAAACCACGAATGTTCAATGTGAAATCAAACTCAAAGGTTAAATATGTTCCATCGTCTAAGTGTGTAATCAAACGTTCATAAAACATTATGACAATCGATTTCATAACATTTGACAAGCCAAAAGCTTATAATAATAAGGATCACATCATGTAAAAAAAAAATAAACCATGACCTTTATGCAATTGGATGACTAAGAAAATCCAAAACAATATAAATCTATATGCTCAATGCCTTTTCAGTTTATGTTATGCAACCAAAGATGTCGAAATAGGCATAGTTTGAAAATTCATTTAGCCACACAATAATAAACCAAAGGTGAGTGCCTTTCAGAATATCAATGAGAAGATCATGACAGTTCAAATAACGATGGAGGAGTTTTCACGCTTACAGTCGTGAAAACTAAATGGAGACCAATTTGCAAATGTCGCAAGGGATAAAAATATTGTCTATTTACAAAATGCGACAGTAATTTGAAGTTCAGAAGTCATAGGTGTAGGCAGCTTATAGGGAAATGGAAAAAATTGAATTGGCTACCAACAATGGCGACACACTGGGAGAAGCAGTTATCTCTGTCAAAAGAAATAAATTCAGATTAGGACAGCAAAGAAAATTTCAACTCAAAAACAACAATCAGAAAATCGTACAAACATCATCATTTACCATCTTTTCCAGCGATGTTTTAAAAGATGAAAACTAATAACAGTCTTAAGATCAACAAGTCACGATATTTATGATAAAATCTTCAATATTGTTGGCATGGCCACTGCTGCCAGCAGGCGTCCATAGCCTCGACAAGGTTTCCATTTAACTCACTCCGACATTTGTATCCTCTCAAGAAGTTCTAGATCAGAATAAAGGACATTAAAGAGGTTTCTTATAATTTTTTACAGATTTTCGTGTACCCAACATTAATTCGCTGCCAGCGGGCCTGTTTAGTATCCCGACGAAGTTGTCTTGGCTCCATGCTTACATTTACCCGCTGCCAGTGGACCTGTTCAGTATCCCGGCGGGTTTACAAACACTTCCCACAGCTCTTATTAATATTTTTATTTTTTTTTCTTTTGTATATATATGAGCGGGGTGACGCTGAAAGTCTTGATATTTTAACATATTTTTTAGACCTCATCATAATTTTTAGCACTATCCTTTATTCATCTCCAGAGATGTTTTATTTCTAAAACAACTTACTATGATAGGGAGACACCCTTTTTGAGTCATTCCTTTACGGAAAAGGGACAGCGTAAAAAGATAATAGATGATCATGACAAACTTTGCTCANCAGAGATTGAAATTAGTAAACTTCTTTCAAACACCCAAAATTTTCCAACATAAATATCAATTTTGAAATATATCACTGATGTTCATACAGTCTTTCAGAAGTTATTTCAGCGAAGAAATTTTTCTATGGTCTTTGTCTAAATGGCTCAGTGCACAGTTATGCATATCTTTCAAAAACACAAAAACTGATCAATCCAAATCAAAACCAAAAATGAAAACAAAGGAAAAATAAAAACAAAAGGAAATATTTACATAATATACAAGGGTAGTAATCAAGCGAAGTATCTTTTCAGGGCTTGTCCATTCACCGGATAGGTGTCAAGCTTCCCTTCAAGATTGTGCAATTGAAAGGAACTAGGACCCAACTTTTCAGCAATCAAAAATGGCCCAAGCCATAAGTTTTGAAACTTGGTGTGTTGACCCTTTCCTTCGTGTGGTTTGTCCCACTTTAAGACGAGATCGCCTACTTCAAAATTCCTATCAGAAGCATAATTAGAATCGAACCATCTTTTAATCAATTGTTGATGTTGATCTAGTTTACGCTTAGATTGAGTTCTTACTTCTTCCAACTTCATCAAAGCGTTTATACGGCTTTCTAAAGGGGGACAATCTTCTTCTTGGACTTTTTGTGACAATTGAAGTGAAGGAAGAAGAATGTGAGGTGGAAGAATGGCTTCTCTGCCATAAACGAGAAAAAAGGGGGAATTACCTATAGCGGTTTTGGGTGTTACCCTATCAGCCCACAGTGCATTTAGTAGTGCATTGTGCCAGTTCTTGTGATTTTCAGCCACGGTTCTCTTGATGATTTTGATCAAGTTCTTGTTTGTCGATTCTGCTAAGCCATTGCCCTGGGGGTAGTAACTAGCAGAATATTTCAACTTTATTCCTTTCTCCAAAGTGAACTCACTCATCTCTAGAGAGGAAAAGTATGAGGTGTTATCAAATACTAGACAATCAGGGATACCAAAACGAGTGACGATATTCGAGTTTAGAAAAGAGATCACCTGACTTTTGTTAACAGTTCTTAGCACGACGGCTTCAGACCATCGAGTAAAATNTTGTGATTTTCAGCCACGGTTCTCTTGATAATTTTGATCAAGTTCTTGTTTGTTGATTCTGCTAAGCCATTCCCCTGGGGGTAGTAACTAGCAGAATACTTAAGCTTTATTCCTTTTTCTAAGGCGAAGTAACTCATCTCAAGAGAAGAAAAGTATGAAGCGTTATCAAAAACTAGACAATCAGGTATACCAAAATGGGTAATGATATGCGAGTTCAGAAAAGAAATTACCTGACTTGTGTTAACCATTTTTAGTGCGGCGACTTTAGACCATCGAGTAAAGTAATCAGTGGCTGTCACAATGTATTTGTGCTGCTGCGAGGATGGAGGGTTAATAGGACCGATGATATCAAGGCCCCATTGCTGGAAAGGAGAACCGACTGTGACGGGTTGCAAGGGGAAGGTTGGTTTTTGCAAACGCCCGGATGCTTTCTGACAAATGATACATTTTCGACATAAGGCATGGGCGTCTCTAGAGAGTGTAGGCCAGTAATAACCAGATCTTAAGACTTTATGAGCAGTGGTATCGCCACGGAAGTGACCAGCAGCTTCACCTGCATGCGACTCAAGAAAAACTTTTTCTGCTTCGTCCTTTTCAAGATAATGCATCAGTACGCCATCAAAATTTTGACGAAACAGTATACCGTTAACTAGATGAAAGGAGGTGGAATTTAGTCTCA
>JASDQU010207155.1:14255-27425 GCA_032191745.1 Picea mariana
TCTTAAAACCTTATGAGCAGTGGTATCACCACCGAAGTGACCACCAGCTTCTCCTGCATGCAACTCAAGCAAGACATTTTCTACTTCGTCTTTTTCAAGACAACGCATCAGTACGCCGTCAAAATTCTGACGAAACAGTATACCGTTAACTAGATGAAAGGAGGCGGACTTTAGTCTCAATGCTCTTCTCTTGGTGGGGTCAAGGTGACGGGGTGTTGATCCGTGTTCAAGACAAAATCTAATATCGTCGTACCAAGGACTTACGAGGTTTTGCGTGCAATAAATCAAACTCTGATCACATTGTTCTAGGTTTGACGTATCACTATCTTCTTTCTCTCCTATTTGTGAATCAACAACCAACTTACACAATCCTTGTCCTCTCACAATCTGTGCTGGGGTGATATCTAAGTCATACTCCTACAAGGAGGTGACCCAGTTGGCTCTTTTCTCTCCTAACTCCCTTTACACTAACAAGTTCCTTACAGCAGGGTAGGGGACAATGACCTTCATCCTTGACTTCAAAAGATAGGACCGAAAAAGCTTAACTGCTTTGAAAATAGCATAGGCTTGTCGGTCAACCGCTGGGTAGTTAAGTTCAGCACCTTTGAAAGAAGAGCTCATAAAGGCGACGGGTACTTTGTTTTTCTCGAAATTCTTCTGAGTTAGGACTGCGGCATAGGAATGATCAGAGGTAAAAGTATAGAGTGTAAAGTCTTGAGAGAAATCAGGGCTCATGAGAGACGGAGCGTCTATTATGGCCTTCTTTATAGCATTGAAAGCTTGGTTTTCTGTGGGTCCCCAATGATATTGGGTGTCTTTCTTAATCAGATTCTGGAGAGGCCTGACCATTTCGGAGAAGCTGGGGACAAATCTTCTCATGAAATTAATCTGGCCTAGGAAAGACTGCATGGATTTTTTGGATGTAGGTGGGGGAAGTTTAGCAATGACTTGAGTCCTCTTGGGGTCAATAATCATCCCATCACTAGACACAATGAATCCTAGTAATTTACCGCATTCTACTACAAATATGGACTTCTTGGGGTTCAAGGAGATGTCGTATTTACGACATCGTAGCATAACAGCTCGTAAGTGAGCTAGATGATCGTCTTTGTTTTTAGAATAAACAGTCACATCATCTATGTAGACTACTACGAAGTGATTTATTAATCCTCTAAAAGCAATGTCCATTGCTCTCTAAAGGTAGCACCAGCATTAATCAATCCAAAAGGCATTTTGCGATAAGCATAAGTGCCCCACGGGGTACGGAAGGTAGTTTTTAGTTGGTCTGGTGGAGGCATCAAGACTTAGTTGTATCCAGAGAAATCATTCAGTAAGGATAGCCTCTCGAAACCAGATACTTGTTGAAGAATCTGTTCCATGGGCGGGACAGGATAATTATCTTTGTCAAACGCATTTTTGAGGTTTCGGAAATCAACACAAAGTCAAATTTTCCCTTTTTTCTTCCGAACTAGGATGACGTTGGATACCCATTGAGTTTGTCTAACAGGAATAATTATTTTAGCACTTAGGAGTTTATTCAATTCTTTTTGAACGGTCGATTCTAATTTAGGATGCATTTTCCTCAGTTTCTGTTGGAAGGCTAAGGTTTGGAGCTTCATCGGGATGACATGCTGTATAATATTAGGATCAAACGTTTTTTGATCATCGTAAGTCCATGCAAAGACATCCTTGAATTCCTTAAATAATCTAACAAAAACAACTTTTTCTTGTCTAGAACATCCCAAGCCTAGATTGATACACTGAGGATTTTCGTTAGTCCCTAAATTGACTTTTTCATAAGACAATGAGAAACTATTGGTTTTGCAATTGACTGTCTTTTTAAATTTATCTTCAAAATCATAAAACTTTTCTAATCTAACAACAGATTTAGGTACGGAATTTACCATGTCCGATAGAGCTTCAGGAGATTTCAGATCAGGTATTACCGTAAAGTCATGCAAATTGTCGTCATGCGTTTTTTCATCTATCATTGTGCCTTGAAAGGTTTCTTCCGTGTGCAGAAAGTTAATGATCTGCTGATCATCGTCAAATACTCTCCAGTTTGTAATATTGTCAGGAACAGATGGTTGAAACAACAGCTCCACGGAGAACGTGTTTGGGGATAAGCCTTCTGTAGGAAGACGTTTAGAGGAAACATTAGCTAGTAGATCTGCTTCAGCATTATGTAATCTAGGAATGGAATTTATATTAAAAGAAGAAAAAAATTTCATTAAACTCCATACCTCAGACTGGTAACATTTGAGATGTGGGGAAAGACAGTGTATAGAATCTCTTACCTGCCTAACCACTATCTCAGAGTCACCGAATACAACCATATTTTGAATGTGCATGTCTAAGGATTTTCTAAGACCTTGCAGTAAAGCCTCATATTCTGCAGTATTGTTAGTACATTCAAATTCTAGCCTACAAGCCAATAATGTCTTGTTACCTGCCGGATCGATAATGATGCAACTTGCACCAACTCCTTCTTTAGACTTGGAACCGTTGAAATATAGGGACCAAATTTGATTTCCATTGGGCTCATGGGTGTGTTGCAAAGAAGTTGTTGGTTGCATACATGCTATGATCTCAGACTGTTGTTCTAGATTGTTGATAGCTGAAACTTCAGCCATGAAATTTCCGAAGAAGGTGTCCATCCCTTAGAATTCAGGTGAATCAACAGGAGGTGTGTATGGTTCATTGGGGTCATTCAAGTCTGTTACCGTGAACTTGAGGTAACTCTCATGATTCACCCTGATCTTGTTGGGCTTACTGTTTTCTGGAAGCCATAAGTGAGACCAGTTTGTTGCGAAGTAACCATGTAGCTGTTCCGACCAGTCCCTGCTCAAAAACAGACCATACACTTCTGGAATATCTACCACAATTATATCAATAACTTGATGAACCTTTGGGTTAGAAGATAATCTAATCAATACATTTTTCAGTTTGCCTATAAATTTAACATCTGTTCGATCATGTTGTATGATTTTCAAAGAAGATGGTTCTACTTCGGCGTTAATCTTTTGGCAGACAGACCAAGGCATCACATTTGATGATGCTACTGAGTCAACCATACAATTATGCACATTTCTGTTGAAGATTTCGAATGTTAAAAGAAAAGGAGGTACATTATTGCGAGTACTTAGAGTAGTAGCTTGTGGTTTCTTACTCGCATTTTCTAATGCTACTTTATCCACATTATTTGTGTTATTTACATTATTTACATTATTTACAGGTGCCACAGGAAGGCTTCCTTTATCTTGAGGATCAGGATTATTTTTTGTGGAAGTCTTTTGCGGAGCTTTGCTTTGCACAACCTTATTACCATTTGAATTACCATTCTTGCCATTTTCTGAAATATTTTGCAACATTTTTTGTAACAAAAATGGAAACCTCAACAACTCATAAATAGAAATGTTAGCCCGTAATTTTTTAATATCTTCAACAACATCATAATATAACTTAGGGCCGGCATTACTTTGTTTATTTTCTACTGATTTAGATGGCTTTGGAGGTGAAGTTGTAGTGTTCTCGACAGGGGGTTTGTTTGTTGTCTTACTCCTAGTGTTGTAAGGGTGAACAGTCTCGAAGTTAGCTTGAAAGATGCTATCCGAGAAGTGTCCAAAGATGTTTAGAGAAGACTCTTCTTCTTGAGTTGTTTCCTGCTCGACCTCCTCTTGAGGGATTTCAGGAGGCATCAAGTCATCTTGGGCTTCTAGAATTGTCTGAAGAGCACATTGCAAACTTTCTAGGTTCAAGCCTTCAGGATTTGTATTAGGACGGTTGGCGGGAAAAGGATTTCGGAAAGGAGGTTTGTAGGGTCCTTTACTCGAAGAGGCTTCTTCAGTCGACTTTTTAAAATTTATAACTTGATTAGACAATTTTTGTACAACTTTGGTTAAGTTTTCCAAATCAGAGTTTTCCGGTTGTGTTTTGTTTTGTGTAGGTCTGCGGAGAATTTCAATCTTCTTTTTGGAAGAAGAAAGAGTCTCAGTTTCGTTGCTAGAAGAGTCCTTAAGACTAATTATATCTTTTTCAATATGAGTAGCCTCTTCGAAGGCTTCTAACAATGTGGCATTTTTAGATTGTTTAACCCAAATAGCTATACTTTGATGTAGAGATTTAGTGTAGTAAGCTATTACAAGACTCTCAGCAGGCATTGACTCTGCAAGGATTTGATTTTTAAGCATTAAGAATCTTTGATTAAAATATTTAACTTTTTCTTTTGGGTTCATTTTTAAGATCGAAAGATCCATGACTAAGACTTCTAGAGGTTTACCATCTCCGAATTTTTCCAAAAAGCATGACTCAAACTTTTCCTAGGACACTATGGTATGGGGTTGTTGGGAAAAGTACCAAGTGGATGCATTACCCTCAAAATTATAAGGGAACAACCTACAGACAACGTCTTCATGTTCAACATTACGGAGTCTGATACCTAACATAAATTTTTTGATATGATCTTCAGCTATCTGTTTTGAATCGGGATCAAAATTAGGAAGCCATTTCTCCAGGTGCTTAGGTAAAGGGTGATGGGCTCCAGGTACAGCTACAACATCCTAGTCCAACCAGGGTCTAGCAGGGTTGTTCTGATTTTCCATTGGGGTAGTGGGTGTGGAAGGCTGAGAAGGTGAATTGCCTTCGTCAGAAGAGGAATCTCCTCTAGAAGAGGAAGGATATGAGGGAGGTGGGGAAGGAGGTATCCCAGATCCTCCTGCAACAGGATTTATGTTTGGATCTGTAGGATTCACAGTGAGGTTAGTGTCACCTAACTATTCTCTGATATCAAAGAAGTCTAAAGGTTGACCCCATGGGTAGTTTGGTCACCTTAAACTAGCTAAGGCACTATGTGTTTTGATAAGAGATTGACGAACGATCTCTTGGATATCACCACCTATAGGATTAGGGGTTGTTGTCTCAACTATGATATGTGGATCTTCGGTTGAAGTAGTTGTTGTTTGAGGGGGAATATTCTCTTGTGAACGGCTTCTAGTCACTATAGGTGTGCAATTAGGTGGAGGAGGAGTCTTACGACCACCTCATGCCATTAATTAAGTTCATGCCCTCCTTCTAGCGCCATTTGTTGATGGGCAAAATTGTTCGTCCATCAATCGAGAGAGTGGAACCGGTCAGGGGTTGTCTAAATAACCCAAGCCGTTTGGAATGAACCACCCTGATGAGTTTAACGACTCCGTTGGCTGCTCTAAGGTCTTAACAAGACGAAAGAGAAAACTAACCTAAACTAACTAAAACAAATAAAACTAACTAAAACTAACTAAAACAAACAAAACAAACAAAAACTAAATACAAGAAACTAAACTAACTAACAATAAACTAAACTAACTAAAACTAATATACTAATCTAATTAAAACAAACTACTAAAGAAATTAAACTAAAACTAAATATAAACTATGATAATTATTATATATACAAACTACTAATTACTATTTCACTAACTCTAACAATTAACCGTCTAACTACCAGTTAAATTACAACTTATTCACAAATATACACTATCTACAAGTTGCAGATTTGAAAAAAATATGTAAAACTTATGTGTTTTCTGCCCTAAGACAGCAAGATATGTTTTTTGATTTTTTATATTTTATGAAAAGAAATAAAACTTACTGAAATTAAACGATCTAATATATTTACTGAAATTAAACAATCTAATATAAATCTAATTAAACTTATATCTGAATTAAACTACTAATAAGAACAATAAACAAAGAAGCGACTAACTGACCTGGAAACACTCCTAATTTGTCCTGTGTGTGATGACTCTAAAGCTGGTCAGAGGAAGGAAACTCGCACCGGTTGATCCAGAAGATTTTCGTAAACGATCGGCTGCGCTGCTCTTCGAGTTGGTTTACAGGACAAACAAGACATAAAAAATCATAACAAATATATGATTTATAAATCTCTGCAATAAGGGAAACCTGTTATGCAAAAACTTATATTTGATAATTCAACTTATGAAGAAGATAAACCTGCCATTCACAAACTGAATTAAACAATTGTTATGTATTTTATACACTTGGAAGAAACTAGATATGGATTACAGTCATTAAAATTATATCATTTGCACATGATTAAGATAGCTAAAGTAGTCATTAACTAGATACAAATTGATATACACAACATGAAACAAAATATTGATATAATGAGAAGCTAAAGCTGTGACAGAACACCAAATTCTGCTTCAGTCTGTATTAAAACTCCATATCCTTATTCTCCCACGAATGAGGATAAACATTATTACAAAAATAATAAGTATATATAAGTCTCTCCACAGGGTAAAACCTCCATGTGGATAATATCAAACTGTTTTACATAATCTGGGAAGATATTCCCAAAATCAACTAAACTAGGAAACTAAAATGCAAGTGAAATATTTCAAATATCCTTTAACTGCTCATCAAATCCATTGCAATTTCGAATTCATCTGCAATAGCCCAAAAATATCAAGTTAGAAGGATATTTCAGTAACAAAACAATAAAAATCCAATCTTACAGACTTAGCTACAGAATCATTTGATTTTGTAGCTAGTCTAAAATAGCATACAGGATCAAAAAGAAATCAAATCAAATCTCTTTAAAATAATCCAATCCAATTTTCATTTAATAAACATTCAAAACGAATCACTAATGGTTCAAATGACTTTATCATTTAAATTAAACAAAATCAACAGTGATTCAATCGAAAACAGAGGTAAGGAGTACTATGTTTCACTGTTACCATAAAATCGGGTCAACAGTAACAAGACCCTTTCAATTCAAATGAAATCAACCATGAGTGATATCGTATGTGATATGATCTAATCCAACATAGCTATAATGATATAACAAGAATTCATATCATTCAATCGAATGCATAGATGGAAAAACCGTTACAATTATGTGTAACGAAATCATACTTCAACAACATCGACCCAATCAAATTAGTGATTGACCCTTGCTCAGGCAACATGCAAGATCATCATCACAATCTTAATAGAATCAACAGAAGTTATAATTATCAACTGGGAAAATAATCAAATCATGACTGCGTTCAATTATAGAAACGAATCGTGCATCTGGATATTGTTACTTTCGTTCCTCAAATCAACATTTTCATTACAATACGATTCGAACTGATAACACGGTCGACTAAAACAATGCAAATCAATCGGTTGGGTATAACTGTTACGAATCATATCTATTCATGATTTGGGTGCATATAAAATAGAATCATAATCCAAACTGTATCCTAGCTGGTCGAAAGTCATATGTAAATAAAACCGTAACAGTTAACCATTATTGCCAGCCATATCGTATACAATATAACCAATTTGAATCGAAACATTGATTGTGTTCAAAATTGAAATACCAGAAACAGCTTGTGTTTTTAGAAAGGATAGAAAGAAATTCAATTAGCAACAAAGTATCCAATTTAAGCCAAATCAAAACAATCAAATCCATACCACGATCAATCGAATCGAGGACAATCCAATCAAAGCTAAACTGGGAAACGAAATTCGATCAACCAAAACAATACTATGTACATAATGCATATAGTATGACAGAGCAAATCCAAACTGTAAATAGAGCTACGAGTTTGTTATATAAACATGTGATATACATACCAGTGAGGCTGCTCAAGCTATGCCAATTTTGAATTCACGACTGATGTAGCTAACTCCACATTCTTAAACAAAATAGAACCTGTCGTCCTCTGTTTCTTATCAGTGGTTTGAAGCTCAGCTTTTTGACTGGTAATCTGTGCAACTTGGTCCTCCAGAGAATGAATTCTGGACTATAGCATTGGCACATCAAGATAATACCTTTCTAACCATGAGCCGCACTGATCACGGGGTGGCGCTGTAGATTCAGGAGAGGGTTTGGATGAAAGACCGGGGTTTGGACAAGGCAGCTTAATGCCAGTGTAGTTAGGGTCGTTTTTAAAGCAAGGTGGTAGGTTCGACACGAAATCAAACGAGGGTTCGGCACATAGTCCTTCGGAATAGGGATACTCACTTGCCAAAAAACGTTCAACCCCTGAATCAGAGTCCTTGCTCAACACGATAGGGTCAGGATTGACAGGGGGCTTCGGCTTGTTCCTTTCCATACGAGATATTAAATGGGCATTCTTTTTGCCTTTGGAATTCGCAGCAGGTTTGACTTTAGATTTCTTGCCCATAGGCTTAACAGTCTCAGCATCCTTAGTCACAGAATGGGGTAGGTCGATAGGTGAGTCGGGTAAGGGTTTAGGTAATAGGACATTGTAGGGTACCTGGGGCACAGTCTTACCCTCGGTCACCATAGGTTTGTCAACCTATGGAGGGTTCGAATATTCAAATTTATTTCGAGAAAGGAAATCAGTCCAACAATCTCTCTGTAACCCCAAAT
The DNA here is from genome assembly GCA_032191745.1 of Picea mariana. NCBI lineage: Eukaryota > Viridiplantae > Streptophyta > Pinopsida > Pinales > Pinaceae > Picea > Picea mariana. The sequence continues at coordinate 22,645 of JASDQU010207155.1, forward strand.
GACAGACAACAACAATTTTAACCAGCCCGTAGTGAAAAAGGCTGCTATTAGCCTGGTTCCTTTTGTATCTCTTAGACATTTTAAACAGGCTTTTATGCAGGTAATAAGGCATATTAAGCTCATATCCCATGAAAACCATAAGAAAATGAAGGTGGTGTAAGAAAACAAAACCATACCGACCCTCGCAGGTGATAAATTGTTTGATTATCATCAACAAATCGTGCCAACGTTGCTTGAGCATATTCATGGGCAAACCTTTGTCACAGGATCTAACCTTATGTGACTGGATGAGCAATGTCCACGGGACCTCTTCCACTTTGCAATTCTTGGACCATCGTTGTCTAGTGGCAGGCATACCCATAGCTAAACTGAGAAATTGCTCGTTAATTTCCAATTGGACATCCCCGACCTTGGCTCGACAACCATCAAAGGTTAATGTGAATTGACGAGCCACGTAGGGATTAAAACCATCAAAATTTTGTATGAACGGGAGCCATCCAAATTCCTCAAGGTCACTGTGAGCACTGTCGAACATCAACAGAGCCTGGCTACCATTCGGTTCATCCCTCATGACTGGAGCCATGGTGCAGGCACATGGTAAGGGTTTGGTTGAAAACAAAAACACACAGGAGCAAGGTTGCTTGGGTTAACAGCTACGAACGATCAAAGGGGAAGAATTAATGTGCGCGTGCGAGGGTGGTCGTATTATTTGCCACCATGCAAAGTAGTAATGAAAAAGTACAACCTCTGTTCAATCAATCATAATACAGTTCAAACCATATTATTCGGCCAACCCAAAAATCAAACGGTGGATAACATACCAATGCGCCATTGTATTATTTCAAACCATGAGTGTTCAATGTGAAATCAAAATCAAAGGTTAAATATGTTCCATTGTATAAGTGTGTAATCAAACATTCATAAAACATTATGAAAATCAATTTCATAACATTTGACAAGCCAAGAGCTTATAATAATAAGGATCACATCATGTAAAAACAAAATAAACCATGACCTTTATGCAATTGGATGACTAGGAAAATCCAAAACAATATAAATCTATATGCTCAATGCCTTTTCAGTTTAAGTTATGAAACCAAAGATGTCGAAATAGGCATAGTTTGAAAATTCATTTAGCCACACAATAATAAACCAAAGGTGAGTGCCTTTCAGAATATCAATGAGAAGATCATGACAGTTCAAATAACGATGGAGGAGTTTTCACGCTTACAGTCGTGAAAACTAAATGGAGACCAATTTGCAAATGTCGCAAGGGATAAAAATATTGTCTATTTACAAAATGCGACAGTAATTTGAAGTTCAGAAGTCATAGGTGTAGGCAGCTTATAGGGAAATGGAAAAAATTGAATTAGCTGCCAACAAGCTTCTACATAATATGTCAAACTCGAATAAAAATAAATATGTATCTTCAATTTACATACCTTTGAAAGTGGGTAACGATGACACTGGGATGTTCTTCATGCTGATTTTTCTAGAAATATCCAAGATTGGAAACCCGAAGGTCTCAGTCTCACTGGTTGCATTTGCATTTCCTTCTTCTTCTGACATTTCACTATGTATCCTTCCTCCACTGCTAGATGGTTTAGAAAATGGATTTTATGTGTCTTCTAAATGCTTTGTTCCTTTAGCAGATTCATGTTCTATCTTCCCCAATATTGACTCTTTAGTTCTAGGTCCTTCTTCTGGAGCCACACTGGCTTCCCTTGAAATTCCTCCTAGTGGAGTTCTTCCTAGATTCGAAGAACCCCACTATTGTGGCCGCATGGCTCTTCACTCATGTATTAAATTTTTTATCCTCCTCCCTCAAGTAGCCCTTAAAATCATTCAAAAAAAAAATAATATTATGCAAACACTCTAAGCTAAAATTACTTCCTATCATTTGCAACTCCCCCACAACGACTTCAAACTGTTGTGTTGCTTATATGATTAATATAATTCACACATTAATTATCAATCTAGGATTCGTAATCAACAGAGTTACAAGACACCAGTAAGAGAGTTAATTCTAATGTCACGAGTATAGAACTAATCTGGATTATGCATGCTAGAAATAAAAAAATCTATCAAACTAAAAAACACTTTGGTTTTCTTTCACAGAGAGCCAATCCACTCCATTGTGGCACATGCAAGTATGAGATGGAGTTCCTTGATAGATCAAATCTGTTATTTGACCCATAAATCTAACTATGCAATCACACTCTGAAAAGGAAATCACATATCAATCATCAAGGCATATCATCTGTAGTTCAGTAGCTAGTATATTGGATATGTTGTGGCTTACAATGATCTATTGCGAAATTCACTAGTTCTTTTCCAAATATGATTGACTATTGCTGCCAATGTCTATGTTCACAAAGGGAAATCAAAGTCATAAAAAAAGAAACAGGGCATATGCAAAAACAGAGTAAGTAAATATCTTAAGAAAAATACCAAACTAAACTATGCTACTAACATTTGAAACTTCCAAAGATGATGAATTAAATTGAGAAATCAAAGCTACTACTAGTCTAACAATTACACTATTGAAATCAAGTGCTAACACTAGTGTACAAGAAGGTTGACCTATGTTGGGTGGTGGTCCCTTGCCGCTTCAACAGGCCAACATTTAGAGTCTACAATAAGTTAGTTTTTGATTAACACATTACTCTTACTCAGATCTCAAAACATGAAATTAGATTATACTACCAATTCAATTCGCATACATTCATTAAGAATCAAGACATGGAAGTAAATGAAATTCTTCAATTAAAATCTAACTCAAGATATGTTCTACAATATTCAACGCTTCTCTAACATGTTGTGTTATGCTATCTCCCTATATTTCCAGCACCCTTGCCACGATTATTTAAACAGTCTCAACCGTGAGACACAAGGAGGTGAAATCTTCAGCATATCAGCAAATGTCAAATTTACACACTCTGTTATATATTTTAAACTTCATCCTCATGACATGGAGTGTATGAGGATGAAGCAATAACCAAAATGGATTAATATAGTCTTAATAGAACTTTAAACATTCAACAATTATCTTAGGCACGATCTGGAGCTAAAATTGGCATACTTTGTTTCTTCTATTGGTATTGGATCATGACAGGTGAGACATGGTGGATTGTACCAGATCCAAACAACATGCAATTGGTTGGTACCAGACTAAAACAAGCTACAGACATTGGTACCGAATCACGATAGTGAATGATATGTGGGTAACGGATCTAAACAGGAGGTGCTCTTGGTAACAGATTCAGACAGTGAGTGATCTCCAGATACCAGATCAGTGTTTGGGTACTGGATCTTCGTCAAATGGTACCAAAATTCATGGTAGGTAACTGTTTGTGTAAACTGGCGCATAAGTATCAGATGTTTTGGATGGCATAGGAGTGTCGAACTTTTCCAAAGGTCAAAGGCTACATATAGCAATTTCAACATTAGCACATGAAATATTTAATCTCCTAGCTTAATAAACCACAAAATGCATGAATTCAAATATAATTTACCTCATGACCTTATAAGTGGTTGGAGATAGTGTTCTTTGTCATTTACCCAAGATTAGGTAGGTCAAAAGGTGTAAATAAGGAGTATAATATGGTAATGGGGATGTCAATTTAGAGGCTCAACAATATTCAAAAGTGAAAATGGCTACAACTGAATCAAAAACAAAAACTGAAAACTCAGAAATCTCCTACTAACTTTCAGTTAGAAGCTAGCCTCATTTGGGCATACAAAAGCTCTATTTATCTCAGAGGGTTATTAGGGTTCCTCCCAACTACTTGTCTACTCCAAAACCTAACCTACGTCTCTCTTATTCCAATCACATTCTAGAGCCAAAGTTGAATCTCCCACTTCGCTCGTAATCATTCAATCATGCATCCAAAGATTTTTTTAGCACTGAGTTCGAGCATGCCTCGAATGGTGTTTCCGACGTTGAGTTCAAGCATGCCTCCAAATTTTTGTTAGGCGTTGAGTTCAAGTGTTCCTCCAAAGTTTTTTCAGGCGCTGATTTCATGCGTGTCTCCAAAATTCAGCATTAAGATTATGAAAAATATCCCAACGCTAAGTTCTCCTGCTCTGCGTGCTTTCTAGAGATGCTCCTGCATCATACTCCCCTTGAAAAAAATTCATGGACCTCTGTCCATGATCTCCTGTACTGACTTTCCATGATTCTAGATCTTAGACTCATTTTCCCAACTGGCATCTTATATTGGGTGTCCCTTCCATTTGACTAGATATTCAAAATAGGTCTTTCACCTGGTCTTTTTGTCAGTCCTTTGATCAACGATCTTCCTCATCTGTGGTTTTTCTGCTATGGGAATTTGTTTCTTCCACTGAACTTTCTCTTGATCTTCTGATCCCTCTATTTCATCCTTCCTGTAAGGATATAGGTCTAAAACATTGAGTAAGGGTGATATGCCCACATCATCTGGCAACTCAATCTCATAGGAGTTTGCATCAAACTTCCTCAAGATTTTAAATGGTCCTATCTTCTTCATATTTAACTTATTATATGTTCCCCTAGGGAACCTTGCTTTCCTGAGATGTGCCAGAACCTAATCTCCTACTTGAAATTGAAGTTCTCTTCGATGTTGATCAGCTCTATGCTTGTACTCTTGGTTAGAACTATGCAACTGTCCTCTGATATGGCTATGGATATTTTTCATTCATGCAGCAAATCCTCTACTCCAGCGCTCCTAATTTGACTCTGATCCAAGTCTCTCAAATCAGATACTCCCCTGGGTTTCATTTGTTAAGAACCAAATACCAAT
>JASDQU010207156.1:2133-28361 GCA_032191745.1 Picea mariana
GAAAAAACTATTGCTTTGGAATTTAAAGGCTTGTCCTTGGAAACATAATTCATACCTTTGTGCAACTTAGATTTTCTATTCATGCTTGTGATGTCTTTCAGGAATTAATGTATCTACTCTACCATTTTTCGTGGATAATATTTTTAAATAGATAATTGATTCCTAAAACTAAGTTAAGGATTATGTTAAGTTTGGAGAGTTAAGGATTATGATAAGTTTGGATGGTGTTATAGTTCAATTTTTTTGCATGGTTTATTAGGATTGTAATATAAGTTATTTATTATTATAATTTATAGTTTTTGTTATTAAAAATTAATATGATGATGATGTTTATCATATGTTGAGGTTAAGGGTACGATGATTTAACATACAAATAAAATGAAAGCAAGCCATAAGGGTAAATATTCTTATGTTAAATTTAGTGCATAAAGGTAAATATTCTTATGTTAAATTTAGTGGGTTTTTAATTTTTAAATCAAATCTCATTATGTTTTTTAAGACTATCATATGGTTTTTCAATTGAAAAAATATGATTTATAATACAAATAAAACTAGCATACCCCAAAGTGAGGAAGGTAATGTCGAACATATTCTATATGTTGGAAAAGTGTAAAGTATATATATTAGAAATATTTGTTTTTTAATTATAATGACTTGCATTATTATTAGTCACTTTTTTTTATGTGTCTTTTTTAAAGTTCATGTATTCTGTAGTTTTCCATTTATATATTTATAGTTATTTTACTTTTTTTTATGTTTAAAAAGGAACAACAATCAAACCATTTTGATGGTGAAAAGAGGTGAAAATATTTTTTTCAAAAAACAATCTTGATTGACATAGTTTAAAGATAAAGCTTTGTGCTCTCTTATAATTAAAGATTTAAAGAAGCCATAATTCAATAAGCCTACACAATGTGAAAACATATGATCCATCTATTTGGCTAATTAAATATTAGGTATTGGAAACATGTCAAAGATGAAAAATATTACATTAATTTGTAAGCAATGACACATTGTGTCTTCACTCAATGAACCTATGACATAACATCTACGTTCGTGGGATATTAAAGAATACCTCTAATTTCACTAGATATTGATAAATACCTCTCAAAATCCTTTTTTTGAACCCCCTTCCAATACATCTTTACTATGAAATCAACCCTTATTTTAACTAGATACCCCTTTTATACCTCCCAATACATATAAACACTCCCCCAAATTGATGCTGACCCCCTATCTCTCCTAAGGGCTGCGCGACCTCCCGGTCAGGATCTTTGACTCAAGAGCCGAAATGGCTCTCCTGGTTCCGAACTGGAACCTTTAACACTAAATCCACAGGTCCTTGTCTGTGTTTTTCCCTTGCAAACCAGCACTAGGCGCGAGCCTTCACTCCACGTGACCACAGGCATGACCACGGGCTTAGCCCAAAAGGCGCGTCGCGTTTTGCGACTTTGGGGTTTCCAGTGCAACAACTCTCGACTCCTCCAAATCTCGAAACCCCAATGAGGGATAACGGAGGTTAGCTCCTCCCCTTCCTCTGCTCATGTGACCACACACTCATGACCACAGGCTTTACCAAAAAGATGCATCGTGATTCGCAATGTTGAGACTTTGCGATGCAAGGCGTCTGACTCCTCCAAGTCCCGAAATCCGAAATCGTGATGGTCTGGGATCTACGGTCCAGATCTTCCCTTGACCGATGGCTGCGATCAAGTCGTCGTTTCGCGTTTCACGACTTCGTACTTCATGAAGTTTGCTCACTCATTTTCTCGATCGTCAAAATGCCGATATTTCAGAGCCCCAATCTCACAGTCCTGATTTTCCCACGATCTGATGGCTCATATCTCGTCTTCGTGAATCACGATTTCGCATTTCAGGGTTTTGGAAGTCAATGACCTCTGTCCTCCCAACTCACGATACCCGATATCATGAAATGGACTAACGGTCTAGATCTCCCTTGGATCGATGACTCCTATCCCTCCTGGGCTTTGAGAATTGAATAATTAACGTTGTTATCCTCCACATGGATTCTCTTGATCCAATGGCCTATGGTTATCGACACTTCCTCCTTAAAGGCTCTCCACCGTCCGTTCAAGTCCTCGATTAGTCCTGGCCAAACATCTTGGCGCCAACTCTTCTGAGCTTTGATCTTTCAGACTTGGAAGATTTTCTAAGTCTCTGAAGGTTCTACCCTTTGCTCCTCATGGGAAATGGGATTCCTGGATCTCGCTAACACTTATCTAAAGTGTTATTCCTTCTGAGCTTTGTCTTATACAAACATCGATTTCCTGCGCACTCCTTGCATCTAAGGGATTTCGATAACTCAGATCAAAGGGATTTCTTACAGAGAAATTCCTCCCAATCTCCTAGCGCTCCCCTTTGGCTCAATGCACACCTTGCAGAGCTTCAAACGAAGAGAAACAATTGAAACTGAAAAACTATCATTCACAGTTCCATTCTCTCCTATTGAGATTCATTCACTTGTTCATAAAAACAGAATGACAGGAAATTGCAAACACTATTCACACACCATGCATTTGGATCAATCCTTCCTCTGTTATATTCACAAGTGCCAAAATGGCTACCAAATACATTCAATTTACAACAACTGGAAACTGAAATCTCCTGCTAACTCGCAGTTCTCTTACGACTACTTTTCCTCTGTATTGCAGCTAAGCCTATCTGGGCGTACCAAACCTCTATTTAACTCAGAGGGATTTTTAGGGTTTCCCCTGCCTACTTATCTACTCTAAAACTTAATTTACTGGCTATCTTAGACCAGTCTCAATTCAGAGCTGACGTTCAAGCGTGTCTCAAAGTTTTTCCGGTGCTGAGTTCAGGCGTGCCTCGAAAAACATGTTGGACTGCCAACGTTGAGGTTCTGGAAGAAATCCCACGTGCTGAGTGGTCCTGCCTCTGCGCGCTTGCCAACGATGCTCCTGCATCACAAATACCCTACAATATATTGACCTTATTTTTCACAATTAAAAACCCCCCTTTATGAATGAACGTGATATGATATTGGTCAACAGGGTGACGCCCTCGTGACGAGATTCAACCATGTGTCAAACATAGTTGGTCACAATTATAAATGGGTGAAAAACATGATTGCCAAAAAATAGAATGAACTCAAATAGAATTCATAGGTACTTTCTTTATAATATAATTAAGTAGGATACATGGGAAAATTAAAAGTTTAGATGCATTCGAAAGGAATCAATGTAGCCATCATTGAAAACATTTACCATTTTAAAGTTTTTAGTATTGAGCAAGTTCTCCATAAGATTGTTCTTCTTGTATTAATTAATAGTACACCGCATTTCAAGTAACTCGCATATAACCTTTTATAATATCTTCGAATTATAATGCCCACCTCAAGTATTATGTTGACAGCATAGTAAGTTTTACTTGATTCTTCTACAAAGATTCCTCTAGCTAGAGTGGTCTTTACTTTTTCTCCTCCTTGAAACTCTATGGTAATTGTATGTAATGGTCCTTACTTTGGCCAGCACTGAATATGCTCACTCAGCTTGTTGCTGAATTTGTAAACGAATTTATACCCTATATAAATTTGAGAAAAAAAATTCTTGGAAAAAAAAGTAACTCGCATATTATTAATTGTTATATGATTCACTAATTTTCCTTTCTTTCGATATTTTGATCTACGATTTTTTTTATTTGTGTAATTTTTAAAATTGAATGTGTTTTCTTTATCTTTTAATTTCTTAATTTATAATCTTTAAAATTTAATGTAATTTTTTAATTTGTAATCTTTAAAATTTAATATGTTTTTTTTATCTGCTATTCTCCATAAGAGCCTTTACAACAAAGCCATAGGGAAGTGAACTCAATCCAATAATGTGATTAAGAGAGCAACCTTTTTCCAAGCTTGGCATGGATCATTTAAGGTAAATATTCTTATGTTAAATTTACAGAGTTTTTGAATCTTTGGATCAAATTCCATTGTGTCTTCATATTATTTTTCAATTGACAATTACTATAGTATTAAAACTATAATAAAAGAAGAGGAGAAAAATTCAAAATATGTTGAATTACATGATAAAAGAATATAAGATTTTAATATTTTTGGAAAAAATAAAAATAAAACAAAATAAATATTTATTAAATATTAATTTTATATTTAAATAAAAAAATAAAAATATCAAAATTATTGTGGTATTGATATTATAATAATAATAATTTAATTTTAAGAGTATTCTTATATAATAATAATAATTAAACTTTAAAGTTATCATCAAAACTAAATTGGTGTATGAGATTCCCTTGTTTATGGGATAAGGGACCTCTATTCATGAGACTCTCTTACATTAAATTGGTGTGTGGGACAAGGGACTCTCTATGCTCAAGATTTGACTACTAAAGTCTACATAAGTATACATACCCTACTCCCTTCAGATTTAAACATGTGACCTCTTTAAAGGAAACACATATTCTTAACCATTAAACTCAATAATCTTATTTTAATCGTTATCACTTTATTTATTAAAATTAATATCAACATAATTATCTTTGTATTTTAAACCTAAACGATCATTACAGATTTTGATGGTTGTTATATGTTCTCGTGACATAGTTGTAAGGACCACCGAATTTATTTAACATTGATGCACATCACTATTATATCTCAATAGACCGCTCTTTTCAACAAATAATATCAGCCATAGTGATCTTCTAGACATAAATGGTCATTATATTCAACATTTATGGTTATAAATAGTCATTATATTCAACATTTATGGTTATAAATGGTCATTATATTCAACATGTTCAACATTTATGGTTATAAATGGTCATTATATTCAACATGTTGGTGGGTTCTTAATAATAATAAGAAACACTCTCCGGTACAACGTAGTTATAATGTCCAAATAACCCTCGAAATATTTGCCCTTTGGGGTTAATAGTTTCTTTTACATATTTTAACAATTAATTTCAAACACTTAGAGGTACTTTACGCTCCATAGAGATTATATTCAAGATGGTGGTTTTTAGTGGCATCACTTTTCATAAAATCACTTATAAGGAGCAATTAGCCTTTAAAATATTTAGCCTACGGAGCAATGTGCTCATTATTAATTGCATTATAAATGTATGTATTTTTGTTGATTGTATTGTTGCGTGAAGAGAATTAAAGATCAAGAATAATAAAATGTGTTGTATAAAAGGGAAAATAGAGTTAAGAAATAAGTTAAAAAATGGATAAATTCAAATTTAATAATTTTTTAATCAATTTTTTTTTTCAGATTGAATAGGAATTTTGTTAGAAGTTATAGTTTCATTTAATTGATGGGAATTTTGATCATGGGTTTTTGATCATATGGGTTTTAATTTATTTTAAGAAGATTCATATCTTAAAATTTCAAGATAATGAGTGGATAGGGGTGAAATCTTGTCTTATAGGAAAAAAATAAACTCACATAAAAATTGAGTTTGGTTGAGTTTGTGTATCTTTTACTCACTCTTGCATATAATACACATGAATACATTTGAATTACAAAAATGTTGTTCAATTTTTTAAAGCAATTTGGTTTCATAACTATTGTGGGGTTATTGTTAATTTTTAAGTGTAATTGTGTTGTTGGTGCACACAACCATAATTGTCTTTAGCTACAAATGGCATTTTGTGTGTGCACAAGGAACTAAAGCATGTAGATGGAGTTAAAATGTGCATGAGTTCCATGTTGTTGAGGTAAGGGGCACTTCCCCTTATCATTTAAGATGAATCAAGGACCAAGGGTGGCCCAGTTATACTAGGTGGGGTAATTACTTTCTAATGTGTATAAGGTTGTGTGTTAGAATATATATAGTTGTGTTTAAAATATTGGAAATTGAAAATTTTGGGAGGAAGATAAAGATTCAATTGTAAATCATGAGAAAAATAAGATTGTAGAGATCACAAGTAGGATTAGTGTATTGGATGTACTACTAGAGTAAAGTTGAGTATAAAAACTAAAAAACAAAACAATTAAGTAGAAAGTCATATGCTTAAGATTGATAAAATTAGTCAATTATATATAATAATGAAAAAACAAAACAACTAAGTAGAAAGGCATATGCTAAGTAGAAATTCATATACTTAAGATTGTTAAATTTCTATTGTGGTTCATAGAGTGAAGAATCTAGAGAACATAGGAGGGTTAAGTATTTCGAGATTATTTGGCGGGTTAAGTATTTCGAGAATATTTGATTCACAAAGAGCAGCATGTGGCATAGATGAGACCCAAACCTGGGTGGGGAGGAGAAAACTCCCCACCCCAACCAATTGAGCTACAACCACTTGACAATGAAAAATTACACACACACACAGACACACACACACACACACACACACACACACTTTCATAATTGTTATCTGAATGCCAATCCCAAATTATAATGTTACTATATTAATTCAAGAAAAATTCTAACAATCCATACTTCTCTTAAAGTGTAAAAACCTTGGTGAATCCTTAGTGAATCTTACTAATTCTTAAAATCTCAATCATTAAATGTTGGCCATATCTTTATAAAAATATTCAAATTTTTAAGGATTTTACATAGTTTATATAAAATTGTAACAAATTTTAAAGTAAAATATTTTAATCCATAAAATTAGTTCATGAATTAAATTTAATCCTGAAATTTTCCCTCCTAAAAATTTAAAAATTTAATAAACAACCTTAGTATAAACTTGAATATCAGGCCCTCTCCTTACAATTCATGACCTTATTGTGCATAACGTGTCCTTCTCCATAGAACCCTAGAACTTCTTTCATCCACAAATTCGAAGTTGTAAATTGTACGTGCACATGCAGGTGGTGGGGTCAGCGTGCCGGTGATTGTCGGAGTCTCAATGTCAAGGAAGAATTTACCACGAGTAGATGGATTCTTTATTGAGTTGGCGAACCTCAAGGACAATTGCTCCGGTCGGTGACATGAAGCACTAACTCGAGGACAATTTCCTTCCAACACTGGCGAGAAGCACGCCAAATTCCACTGTCATATGGGTCCAACGAGTGGTATCGAAAAACTTTTTGTATGGAATTTAAAGTGGTGAAATGAGTTATAGTGGATAGATGATCTCACTACTTAGTATACCACAAGAAGTTGAAGAATTAGGCCCCAAGTGCACCATCCCAATGATTTGATATATGGAAAGAATGAAATAAATCCTTGCCATTAGTAATATAAGAGGGAAAGAACGAAATAAACTCTTGCTATTGGTAATATAAGAGGTTGTAGGTTAAAGATTCTACGAAATGAAGTTTTTTTCCAGGGATATTTGTTCTAAATTTGGTGAGGAATTGTTGGATTTGTAGATTTAAGTGATTATTTCTATAAAATCCGAGTGCCCTGAGAGTTTTTCAGCACGTTGAATCCATTTTTGCATTCAAAAATGGATTTTGAACAACAAAAAATAATGATTCATATATCGTCGGATTCCAGTGAAAAAAACCATTTTGTAGAACAGCTAGCCAACACCATATAAGAGGGAGAGAAGTGATTTGATATATGGAAAGAACAAAATAAATCCTTGTTATTGGTAATATAAGAGTAGGGTATTGGTAATATAAGAGGGAGATAAGTGATTTGATATATGGAAAGAACGAAATAAACCCTTGTTATTGGTAATATCAGAGGGAGAGTAGGGTATGGTACAATTATTGAAATAGTTTGTACTATTGGTAGAGTAAGAGGGAGAGTAGGGTACGGTACAATTATTGAAATAGTTTGTAATATATCAAGAGGGAGAGTAGGGTACGATACACTTATGGAAATAGTTTGTAATACATCATATATGTAACAATTTCAAGTTATTTTATTGATTTTTAGTTTTAACATGTCCTCACTACCTTATCTATAATAGGCTGGCATAGGCACTATTGACATGCCTATCTTCCTCTCTTTGCTTGGGATTTGGGGCAGCCACTCATTCATGCCTCCCTGAACTCACCTTCCTCCCTCCTTTGGGCATAGGAACTCATTCATGCATAACGGAACTCACCTACCTCCCTCCTTTAGGGATATGTTGCCTACCTAAACTTACCTACCATGCTATGTGGGTATATGGGGGTACTACAACCCTACCTTCCTTCCCTTTGGTTGAAGGTAACTAGCTTGTACTTAGAGTAGTTAGGTGCTTTACATTCCAAAATGGGGGAGATGTTGTTAGTACAAACATATGTAGATGACAACATAAAAAATAATTAAACCAACATAGTTTCACCGTGATGAGGAGTACATGTATTTAGGTTCAATTATTAACTTTCCACAACCTAATGATAACTTGAAATAAAAAGTTCAATACAGTAAGTAAGAACAATATAACTGCAACATCGTAGGGACTTGGATTACCTTGGTTGGCACCATCAAAATAATTATTTAAACTATCTATGTTATAATTGGATTACCTTGGTTGGTACCAACAAAATAATTGTTTAAACTATATGTGTTATACTTTGTGAATCTTTCTTGTTTGTAGTTGTTATTTATACCACTATAAATTTATCTTAAACCAAATCTATCAAACATTGATAGGGATCAAATTTTTTAAAATGTAATTTTTTTATCATTAAATTATATCGTGTATTAATTCCTTTGTATTAAATAATAATAATAATTACACCTTAAGAAATTTAATCCCTGTTCATATTTGATAGATCCAAGTTTAAGATGAATCTACAATGTATCAATATTTTCTTTCAAGTTTTCATTAGGTCATGGAAAGTCGATAATTGAGCCTAAATACATGGACTCCCCCTCATGGTGAAACAAGTTGGAGAAAAAGAGATAATTAGTCTTCATGTCATGGAGACTTTAAGTTGGTTATTTAATGGGTTTAAGCGACTTTTAGGTTATACAACCTTACTTTTTTATCTACATCAAATCTTTAATTCAACATAACTCTTTGAGATAATAATCTTTAATCATGTTTATAAAGAACATAATTTTGATATTGATGTTTTATAAAAATAAAAATAAATAATTAAGCTTATTAAAACCCTTACAAGTGGAAGACGTTGGAGCAAGGGTTCAAACCCCACGAAGAAGATAGTCTTCATTATGTTTGGTTATCAATCTTCTAACTCTATTATAATCTTTATTTTCATAACAAGTTAGAAAGCATATGCTTCTATTTAAGGATATCTTTGATGTATTTTGTAAAGAGGATATTTTGAAAAATTTGTTGCCTTGAGTCATGTTTTGTTTCTATTTTATATGAACTTTATGGGAGATAAGATATAAATGATAGGGTGGGAAGATGGGAAGATCAACCTATGTGGACAATGATATGTCTATGACTAGAGTTTAAAAGTACATGAGGATAAGGATATGTTTGCGGATAGGGTTTTTTTCTTAACCGTCAGATCTGTAGCCATGTCATTTCCTCCGTCAAAGAATAGTGGGAGAACTCATGGATTTGAGAACCTCCCTTCTCTTGTTGGTGGATTCCAGGGGAAGGTTTCTCTCTCCATTAATAGTGTAGTGAGTCATGTTGGATAGAAGCTACGCTATCAGATAAAAAATAGGTTTTCTCAAGGCAAGCAACATTGCATCTCAATGAAGTTGTAGAGTTCCAGGAGGAGTTTGAGAAAAGATTGGCGAAGGAGTTAACCAAATTGGTGTAGAGGAGAAGGATTCAGGGCACCAACTGGAAGGATATTTGTGGGCATTGAGGAGAGTAGTAGAATTTAGGGCACTTGATGGAAGGCTATTTGTGGTCACCCAAGAGGGAGTCTAAGCATCATCAATTGTTTCTTTGATACTACCAAAACCATATCTCCTTAGATATAAGACACTGAAACTATAATAGTAGGATTAGTAAAGACAACGTCCTATGTAACTCTTCATACATTCCTTGAATGGTCACATACTAGAATTTATGCACAAATCTAACCCTAATCAACCCATATAAACATATGCACAATTATTTCAGTAGACATGAAGTATTAAGTACAAGTCTCTGGACTTTTACAAGTAGCATAATTAAAATAATGGAGCCTAGGGTTACTGCAGGTGATATGGTTTCTCATTAGGATTAGCACTACAATCCACTCTCTACTATTAATGGAGGATGAATTGGTAGAATATTCAGATGATCCACTAGAGGACCAACATATATGGTTTGACCAAGTGGATATCCATGGCTCCCTTGTCCCTATATATACAAACATAGTTAAGGAGGGAATTATAGGTGAGCTAGAAAAAGGTCAAATTGAATGTCAAGATGTTGATCTAGCCTCCTTGAGAGAGTGAAACATGTTTACAGTCTCATAATCATGGCCAAGGTTTCAAGAGATACACGGGGAGGTTTCTGGATCATATGCCTTGGGAGATAAGTTGGTCTGAGGAAGGAAAGACTTGCATACAAAACCCCTAAGGGAAATAATTTTGTCACAACAATTTACTCCCCATGCACTTAGATTGGCTAACTCAACACCTCTAGATTTGACATTTGGTGCATTTGGTTCAAGGTATTATGGAGAAATTTTTTATGACTATCGTAATCAAGCTTAAGGTTTTATTGGTAGGTGCTTAACAAGCGACCTCATAGTGGCTTTTCCTCCAATGATCCCAAAGCCTCAGCTCAAGAAGGATTGGGACCACAAGGACCCAAGAACCCCTGAAATCACAAAAAATGTATCAAGCATTAGATAGAAGTCGTTAATATTTTTCTCAATGACAATATCAAGCTTACTTAAATCATGGAAATGGAGGATTTTGTGCTTGTTTGTAGATTTCCAAGCAAGAGAATGGGAGGAGACTCTCTAAAAGTCTAGATTGCAAATTTTGGTGCTCAACTTTTCTACAATCTGCATAGTATGGTTCTAGTGAAGGATCGGTTGGATTGGAAATTTTAAAACAACAAAAGATGTAGTCTTGATCCTTTAGAAGAGGTGGAAAATTCTTTTGGAAACAAGAGAAGGAAAATTCTTTTGGATAAAGAGAAAGAGTGCCATCTAAAGAGAAAGGAAATTTTTATTTGAGGCATGAGATGATAACACCAAGTTTTCCATAGATTTTCCAAGTATAGGAAAAATATCAACTCAGTTTGGAAGATTTCCAAAAAGGATGGATTGTGGGTTACAAATTTCCCTGATATAGCAATGGAAGGTGACAGGTACTTTCAATATCTATTTAACGATGACTCTTAAGCTTCCATAGATGATATCATACACTTGTCTCATTCCTAGATTTGTGGAACCAAAGGAAAATCAATCCCTCATGGAAGAGGTGGGGAAACAAGAGCTTCTCAAAACTCTACATAGATTCCAAAAGGACGAAAGTCCTAGGCGAGATGACAATCCTTATCTCGATTTCAAATTTTGTGTATCCAACAGGCATGGAGCAAAGTTAACGGAAGTCAATGGTTGACTTTTCTCCATGTCCATTGTATGGACATAATCTGCAATTGAGTTAAGTTCGAGTGGTCCAAATGGCCTCCCTATTGAATTCTTCCTCAACTATTATTATTTAAGTGAAAATGACATTAGAAGAGTGGTGGAGGCCTCACAAACCTCCCAAAAAGTATTGGCATCTTTCAATACCATGTTCATAGCACTCATCTCTAAGACAAACAATACAACCTACTATGAAATTTTTTGACCTATCTCACTTTGCAATATCATTTACAAGATAATCTCAAAAATCATCTCTAGAAGGCTAAAGGAAATTCTTTCTTGACAGATCTTCCCTGAGTAGTTTGGGTTCCTAGAAGGGTGAAAAATACATGAGGTAGTAGTGGTTTCCCAATAAGCACTCCACTTGATAAAAACCAATAATTTAAAGGAAATGTAAGTCAAGGTGGACCTCTCCAAATCATTCGATAGACTAAACCAGTTATTCTTATGCCTTGTCTTCATTCGTCTAGGATTCAACTTCCAACTTGTCTAATGGGTAATGAGTTGCATAAGCTCAGTCTTCTTCATTGTGTTAATCAATGGGGAAGCCTCATATTTTTTCAAGCTCGAAAGAGGAATTCAACACAGTTTTCCTTTATCCCCACTGATTTTTCTTTTAGTAGTAGAAGGGCTCAATAGGTCCCTCAAGGCATCCTCAACAACTGATACCTTCAAAGGTATACTAGTTGGAAAATCATGTTATGTTTCTCATTTACGTTTTTTTGATGGCCTACTTATTTTCTACAATGGATCCACGTCAATGGTAAACAAACTCAAAGATATTATGGAGCTCTTTTCTATAGCCACACGCATGAAGATTAACTCGACTAGATCAATGATAACTTGTTGGGGCCTCTCTGATGCTGAGAAACATCATATTACCCCACTCTTCTCCAAGTTTCCTGTAAAACATTTGACACGAGGTTCAAATATCTAGGTTTTCACCTAAACACTAACCTATATCTCAAGGGAGAGTGGCAATGGCTCATAGGAAAGATTGAAAAAAAATATTTACAACAATTGGTGAACATATGGATCTCCTGGGGAGGGCAACTTGTCCTAGTTAAATCTATTCTATAGGACATCCCAATCTGTTGGATGCCCCTTTCCTAGATCTTGAAAGGAGCCCTAAAGCGAATCAGACAACTTTGTTATAAATTTATTTGGTTTGGAGACTATGAAAAAAAGGTATGGCCTTGGTCTCATGGATGAAAATAGCAATTCCAAAATTTCAAGGAGGGTGGGGACTCAAAATCATATTCATTTTCTTCAAATATTTCACTGCTAAGAATGTTTGGAGGCTTCTACATGGTCATGGTCTGTGGTTACAAATCATTAAGGACAAATACCTTTCTCCCAATTCCATTGAGGATTGGGTTAGGAATCCAATAAAAAAATATCATAATTCTTCTATTTTCTGGAAGGTTATTGCATCAACATTTCCCTTGATTTGGAAATGGATAATTTGGCAAGTAGGTAAGGGGGACAAGGTTCTAGATGGCCTTGATCCTTGGATTGCGAGTACAGATACTTACAAACTACCAATTCCCCTTGTTCAAGATCTCATTTTCAAAGGTTTCCAAGGGCTTCTTTTCAATGACATGGCCTTTACTAGGGATATTCTGCAAAAGAGAAGTTTCAAAGTACCATGAAGATTTTGTCTTTGTGAAGTAGACCTTGAAACCAACAAACATCTCATTAAATCTTGCCCTTTCTCAAAGCAAGTATGAAAATAAATTGAAGGCCTAGTAGGATTTCAAAACATGTGGGAAGGAAATTCCATAGAAGAAACACTCAAGAATTGGTATAAAACCAAGGAAACAAAGAGATACACAACTCTCCCCCTCACCTTTGCTTGGGGAATTTGGTTGGACAAAAATGAAAACTTATTTGAGGGAACCGACACTGCATCTTAAATGTGCCACTCATAGCCTCAACATTTTAAGTGTTTTTCCACAATTCTCCTCTTCTCCTCCTCGTAATCGTGTTTCAACATACCATATTAATAAAGAAACTCCATGGGCTTACTTTGATGGAGCCTCTCAAGGCACCCCATCTAGAGGAGGGGCTAGGGGAATTATTCTCCTCCTCCCAAATCACACTATCTCCTTCAAGGCAGGAATAGGACAGACCACTAACAACTATAGTGAATTTTTAGCTCTCAAGTTGGTTCTCATTCTAGCCCTAGAAAAAAATGTTTCACAAATTCAAATTATGGGAGACTCTCTTTTAGTCATTCAATGGATGACATGCAACTTTATTCTAAGAAATTTTCTTCTACAACCACTACTTTGGGGCATCAATAATTTGGAGTCATTTTTCTTTCATCTCTCATTTGCACATGTTTAAAAGGATAAAAACATTGAAGTAAACATGATTTCAAAAGAACTAGGATTGGAGCTACAAGAAGGAACCTAGGTGTTGGTTGTGGAGTCTGATTATATTCCTGATTCAGAGGTATTGTTTTAGCCGCGTTTGTATCCCATTACCTAATGAGGGTATGTGGGGGGGGGTTTGCCTCCCCACATTTGTCGCTGGGGGGGTTCGGGGGCATCAACCCCAAATAAATTGTTTTGGGAAAATTGCCTTATAAAACATTGCAATTTCATAGTCAATTTGGATCGTCCATTATAAGGTCACAGATATGATGGTAGAATTTATGTTAGGGTTTTTTTCCCTAGAAGGAAACCCTCTTTTATGAGGAATTGTATCACGGTTGTGTATGTGAGTGAATTTTTTTATTCTGAAAGAGGAAACTGTGAGAGAAAGAAGAGGAAGTTACAACGGGTATGTTGTAGGTTGTATCCCTTCATTCGCTGGATAATAATAAAGGAAGGACCTGACAATTTCTCTGGTGGACATATCCCACACTGGGTGAACCACATATATCTGTGTCTCTATTGTATTGTATATCTTTTGTGTTTTATTTCCGCATTTGTTTTACTTTATTTCTCTGCGATCCTATTTTTCTAACAAATGGTATCAGAGTGAAAGGTAACTCACAAGAAAAGAGGGTTCATGTTTCGAGTGGGAGAAATAACAGAAGATGGAAAGTTTACGGTCAAGAAATATAATGGCCAAAACTACCAGTTATGGAAGATGCAAGTGGAATACTATCTATATCATAAGGATCTTTTCCTACTGTTGGGAGGAAAAGAAAAGCAGTCAGCGAGTATGAAGGACAAAGAATCAAATATTCTTGACAGAAAGACATTGGGAACGATATACTGCACCTGGCAGCGTCGATGATTTTCAATGTTTCAAAAGAAATGACAATGGAGGATTTGATGAAGGCATTGGCTAAACTATATGAAAAACCCTCAACCTCCAATAAGGTATTTTTAATGAGTTTAATATGAAGATGTCAGAAGGTGGGTATGTTGCCGACCATTTAAATGAATTTAATATGGTTACTAATCAACTAATTTCTGTAAAAATGGACTTTAATGATGAGGTTAGGGTTCTTCTAATCTTGTGCTCATTGCCAAAAATCTAGAAAAGCCTTGTCATGGATGTAAGTAACTCTGTCTCTGGTTCAAACATTCTAAAATTTGATGATGTTGTTGGTGTTATCCTTAGCAAGGAAATCCTATGAAAAAACACTTGTGAGACATTAGGTAATGCGTTGATCATGGAGAGAATGGGAAGACAAAAGTATAGAGGAAAAAGCTCAAGGAACCATGAGAATTCTAGGAAGATAATATCCAAATTCAGACTAGGAAAGATAGAGTGTTGGAATTGTGGGAAGAAAAGACATCTGAAGAAAGACTATAGAGCTCCAAAGAAACAAAGAGATGGACATCAAAAGAAAAAAAAAGGAAGAAAATGTAACAAGTGATGTGTTACAATATGCTTTGGATCTTTCTTTAGATAATATTATTGAATCTTGGTTAGTATATTCAAGGGCTTCATTTCATGCCACACCCCATAGGAAATATTTCCAAGATTATGTTCAAGGTGATTTTGGACAGGTTTATTTGGGTGATGATGAACCATGTCAAATTGTTGGAATGAGTAAGTTACAAATAAAGCAAAAGAATGGAAACCAATGGTTACTGAAAGAGGTGAGAAATATACCAGATCTGAGAAGAAATATAATTTCAACAGTACAGTTGGAAAGTGAAGGTTGTATATCCACATTTACATATAAGGCATGGAAGGTCACTAAAGGATCATTGGTAATGGAAAAATGAGAGAAGGTAGATACATTGTATTTATGTACTGGTAATACTCACTCTTCAATCTCTTTAGCTTCTACAGGTGTGGATACAACACTATGACATCATAGGCTTGGACACATGAGTGAGAAGCAGATGCAGATACTTCACAAAAGGAATTTTTTGTAAGATCTTAAACAAGTTGATTTGGATTTCTGTGAACACTGTGTTTATGAAAAAGAAAAGAGATTCATATTTCTCAGTGTTGGAAAGGAAAAGAAGAGAGAAAAGTTAGAGCTTGTCCATACAGATGTATGGCGACCAAATCGAGTATCATCTCTCGGTGGCTCTTGTTATTATGTTACTTTTATTGATGATGAAACTAGAAAAAACTTGGGTTTATTGCATTCGAAAAAATTATGATGTTTTTGACACTTTCAATAAATGAAAATCTTTGGTTGAGAATGAGACGAAAAAAAGGTTGAAGAGTCTCACATCAGACAATGGAGGTGAATAATGCAACAAGAAGTTTGATGATTAATGTTCATACCATGGGATTCGTAGAGAGAAGACAGTTCCAGGAACACCACAAGAAAATGGTGTGTTAGAAAGGATGAACAGGACAATCATGGAACGTGCAAGGAGTATGAGATTGCATGTTGGGTTTCTCTTACAGTCTTGGGTAGATGTTATAGATATTGTTTTTTACTTAATAAACAGAAGGCCTTCAAGATCCTTGGATGGTGGCATTCCAGAAGAGGCATGGACAAGTAAAAATGTAAACTACTCATTTCTGAAGACTTTTGGTTGTGAAGCATTTGTCCATTTTGATAAAGAAAATAGAACAAAGCTTGAGGCAAAATCCAAGAAGTGTACCTTTATTGGATACGATGTTAATGATTTTGGTTATCGCTTATGGGATTATGAAAATCATAAAATCATTAGGAGTAGAGATGTGGTATTCAATGAAAAGGTCATGTACAGAGATCAGTTGCAGGGAAAGAAATATGAAAAGGAAAACACAGAATACACAATGCTTGATGAAATCAAAGAAAATGAAATTCCAAAGGTACAAGAAAATCAAAATGTACAACAACAGGGGTAGCAAGCACCTCAAACTCTTGCAAGTGTTGTTAGAAGATCTAGCAGGTTAAGTAGCATTCATTGTATTATTTATTGTTGACTGACTCTAGTGAACCAGAAAGTTATGAAGAGACAATGCAGGTAGAAACTAAAAAGAAGCGGGAGCAAGGTATGAAAGAGGAAATTGATTCCTTGGTAAATAACCATACTTGGGACTTGGTTCAATTTCCTACAGGAAAAGGAGCATTGAAGAATAAATGGGTTTATAGGTTGAAGGAAGAAGATGGAGGGAAAAAATGATACAAGGCTAGACTTGTTGTAAAGGGGTTTGCACAAAAGAAAGATATCTAGATTTTGATAAAATATTTTCTCCCGTTGTTAAAATGACTTCAATTATGACTAATTTAAGTCTTGTGGTAGTATAATTTTTGCATCTTGAACAGTTAGATGTAAAAACAACTTTTTTCCATGGGGATTTAGAGGAAGAGATTTATATGTAACAACCACAAGGGTATGAGGTCAAAGGAAAAAAAAATTTGGTATGCAGGTTGAAGAAGAGCTTGTATGGACTAAAACAAGCTCCAAGGAAGTGGTATTTGAAGTTTGATAGGTTTATGACAGAACAAGGTTATAGTAGATGCCATTCTAATCATTGTGTTTATTTTAAGAGGCTAGAAAATATAAGCTATATTATCTTGCTATTGTATGTAGATGACATACTTGTTGCAAGGTCTAACATGTAGGATATAAATGTGCTAAAAAAGAAATTAGCTAATTCATTTTTCTATGAAGGATTTGGGTGTTGCAAAGAAATCCTTAGTATGAAAATAACAAGAGACATGAAAAATCGCAAATTGATATTGTCTCAGGGTGAGTACATAGAAAAGGTATTGGAGAGGTTCAGAATGCAGAATGCAAAACCAGTTAGTACACCTTTGGTTAGTCATTCCAAATTAACTAAGGAAATGTGTCCCAAGACATGGGAGCAGATAGAATACATGTTCAGGGTCTCTTATTCATCAACAATTGGAAGCTTGATGTATGTTATGGTGTGCACAAGACCAGATATTGCACATGCAGTGGGAGTTGTGAGCATATATATGAACAATCCAGATAAAAATAAATGGGGGGGAAATAAAATGGATTCTTGGGTATTTGAGAGGTATTACTACTCATGCATTATGTTTTGGAGGTTCAAATATTGTTCTACATGGATATCTTGATTCATTTATAGCAAGTGATAAAGATAGAAAGAGAAGCACCACAATGTATGTTTTTACGGTAGGTTTAAGAACAGTAAGTTAGATTTCAAAACTGAAAAAGGTTGTTGCACTTTCAACAATGAAAGAAGAGTATGTTGTTGCTACAGAGGCTAGTAAAGAGATGATTTGGTTACATAGGTTTACAGAGGAATTGTGAAAGAAACTTGAGAATAGCAGGTTGTACTGTGACAACCAAAGTGTCATTCATCTTGCGAATAACTCATCCTTCCATTCTAAGACTAAGAATATACAACTCAAGTACCATTTCATACGATCCATTTTGGAATATGGACAATTGAAGTTGGAAAAGATACATACTAGCCATAATCCTGCAGACATGTTAACAAAGGTAGTAACCAGGGAAAAACTGAGTTCCTTTTCTTTCAGTTGGCCTTCAAGCATGAAGGTGAAGATGAGAAATTTGTCAGGTCCAAAGTGGATCATAGTCCAACAAGTACAACAACAATGGAGTTGCTGTGATTAGTCTCCAAGTAGAAGATTGTTGGTTGTGGAGCCTAATTACCTTCGTCATTCAAAGATCTTGTTTCAGTCGTATCTGGACCCCATCACAAATCACAAATCACAATGTTTCGTCACATACCACCCAAATAAACAAATAATCCATCTATTAATTGTTTAGTTGATCGGCTTCTCTCTTTCTTGCAACTGCAAGGCATCTTTTTTTTCATATTCCGACCAATGGCATTTTTCCATAATGAATTTTCAGACTGTTGCATTGACGTAAAAGTTAAGGAATGGTGGATGGAAAAAAAGTGACTGCAAGGAGCCTGCAACAATGACAAACAAACTTCAGCGCATGTAAACAAATACTCAGAAACCCACATTGTCTACCAGAGATTTCATGATGGCAGATAAACAATTTCAGAGTGCATGTTGCTCACTTGCACATACATCCAAACGGCTTAAAGGCTGAATGGTTTTCGGTGTTTAGGACTGGATTCAGTGGAAATCTTTGGGGGGTTTAAGAGGTAAACTGGATATGGGTTTTCGTTTTAAATATGTATTTATGCGTGGGTGGTGAAATTTTTCCTCACTAGCAGCACTAGAAGTAACAGTGTTGCGTGGATTTTCACAGGTTCCAAGAGGAAACTCCTCAAACAAACAGTCCCTAGCATTATACACAGAATCCATACACGGAGATTTCAACTTCTTGGAAACATAACATATCCAAATTGTGTAATAAGTCCCAACTTTGTTAATAATAAGAAAAAATTGAAACATTTATTTGTATCAATATATAATCAATTTAAAATTATTTTTAATGATTAAGAAATTCTTTAAACATAAATTTTATTTTATATATATATATATATATATATATATATATATATATTAACTATTTATTATTTATAATATTTTTATTGAGTTATAATCGATATTTACATAAATACATTTGTTAATCCTTAAATCTTAATTTAATAAAAAATAATGGAAGAGATTTTGAGTCACCATGACACTCATCTACTTGGTTTAATACCCTAATCCAATTCTTATTGATTTCCCAACCATCATCTTGGTTCATATTATTAGGATGTTTCTCAATAGCTTATTTAATTTTTTTGGAACAATATTCAATTTTGGTTAAGACCTTGGTATCTTTAATGAAGATTTGATGCTTAATTTTGTCCTAGTGCTCTGTGAAAGCAAGACATCAAACTTGATTATAATTAATATCAATCACATGCCCTTTGATTCTAATTTTGATGGAATGACCAATTTCACCAATATAAGGTATGCCACATGAATAGGAAACCATGTAAACACCCTTTTGTTAGGCAAGATCAGTGGCATCCTTAACTGATTTAAGGGGATTCCTAATTGTTGTTATGAGTTTAAAAGTTACCCCATATTCTTCTTCCTAAGTACCTTGGAAATCCTCTCATTAGTCCCTTGAACATAGGGCACAAAGAGTTTGATTTTTGTTTAGCACTCTTCACAAGCATTTTGAAAAGCCTTGACAACTTGATGTCCCTTGTAATCACTATCCCTACAGACTTTAAGAAGATGGAATTTATCTTCTTCTAGATGTTCCTCATCCAAGATCCTAAGGGCCTTTGTTGTTAAAGTGTTGAGGTCTCCCAACTTTTGTGATGGTTGGTGATGGAAATCAACATGAAGGTATTGTTTAATGTGAGGCTTTTTCCTAAACACCTTGTGTGCCAAGGAACCATTAGGTTTCCTTGTGGTTAAGATGTCAAGAAAGAAAGAGAAGGTTCTCATTATCATTAACCTATATGGTAAACATTAAGTATTTTGATTGTTTACTGAGGTGTTTTACAAACTTATCCAAATTCCCTTGACCATGGGACCATATGACATAGGTATCATCCACAAATATTACCCATAACTTTAGTTAAAGAGGAAAGGAATAAAAGGTCTTTTCCCCAAAATGTCCCATGGATTGCAAGTTTTTTTAATTGGTGTTCTCTAAAGGATATCTAGAGACTATCCTTTGGAAAGTCTCATTGGTTCAGAGGTCTTTGTGCCTTTTGGATTCCAACTCATTCCAGAGCTATTACTTGGTAATTCAAAAAGTTCAGAACTCGTCGTTAGCAAGTTTGTTCTTGAGCTTTGTATCTTTGTCTTTTATTGGGGGGAACTTCTCTTCGAGGGAAACAAAATTCTAGGCTTTTCTATTTGTCATGTACTATTTATAACTTGCACAATTTGGCCAAATTTTAGCCCAATTCCCCTTTATTACAACTCTAGAATATGCAATGGACTACTGGGACCTTATGGAGATCTATAGGACCTTGAGAAGGCATAAAGAGAGCATTCAAGGGAACAAGGCCTCTTTGTTTTCAATGACTTCTAAGGTTTAGGACAATGAATGCAATTGCACCTCCAAGAATGCAACAATCATGAATCAATTGGTTCAACATAGGAAAAATATTGACATCCTAAAAGCAGAGTGTACCATGTTAAGGAACATGGTCATTAATCTTGGGAAAGATGCTCAAAACCATGTTAAGGAACATGTGGTCATTAATCTTGAAAAAGATGCCCAATCCACAACATCAAACCAAAAAGCTCGAGTTAATTTTGTGTAGGAAGATCACAAAGATGAGAAAATAGTTCACCACTGAAAAGACATCATGGAAATAGAACAACAAAGTTATCTTCCTTATAATATGGGATGGGAGAAGGCCTACAATGACCATGTATTTGAATAAATCTTTATATTTTTCAAAGTAATTAAAATTTTAGATTTGTTTTAGAAAGCACTTACTATAAAGGATAGCTAAAATGTTAAAGTTCATAGACATTTTCAATTCTTTTTGTGTGGCTCAGAGGAGCTACAAATTATAACATCAATATAATAAAATAACAAATTTGAATAAAAATTTAAACTATAAATATTAAATGATAAAAACAAACCTCAAACCAAAACCCTTGTATCATTATCTCAGCTACAATGTATGGTAGTTTCACTAATTCACTTTCATCCACAAATTAAAAGGTTTGTACGTGCAGCGGTGGCCAAAAGGTTATGGATTTATGTTAAGACGTGTGTCTACTGATTGTCGGAGACCGGAGTCTTAATGTTGAATACCACGTTTACACCATTGGATGGTTTCTTTAATGAGGTGACAAACCGCTAGTTGGTATCGAAAAAGGGAATTGAGTTGATGTGAAGGGATGATGTCAAAGTCATTCAAGGATGTTATAAGAATATATTAGCATACTTTTTAAGTGGGCGAATGAGAATGTCGAAGTAATTTTATAGAGGTTTTATATATATGTTGTTAATTGGGATTATAAAGATATTGCAAATAAAATGATTTTATTTGAACTTCCATGGAATTTTCATATTAATGTTGTTAATTGGGATTATAAAGATATTGCAATTAAAATGATTGTATTTGAAGTTGTTCAATATTTTGATGATGCTTAGCCCATAGTCCCAAGGCCTCTCATCTTGTATAAAGAAAACAAGGAACAATTCACTACTCTGTGTGCCCACTACCATCCATAAGCAAAGACCTTACATAAATCCTCGAAAGCACCATCTATCTTCCTTCCCTACATGTCTCTAGATACATGTTTCTATTTATTAGAATTAACTTAATTATTTTTAAAAGACATCCATGTCTTTTTATGAAGTTGTTATTTTTCTCAATATTATTTAGTATACTAATTGGTTATGGATAGGTCATCCACATTATTGGTAAAGTTATGCATTTTACTCAACCTTTCTTAAACCAAGTAAGTTTTCTTAACATTTAAGTAATAATGATGTATTTATATGTAACGTAAAAGTCTTTGAATCCAAACAATGTATAATTTATCTTTGATTTTGACCCATTACATTAATGAGACAAACTATTTATTAGATCCATTACTTTAATGAAAAAAATATTTCATTCTGCATAAGGATATTTACAAATGTTTTTTAATTGTGTACCCAAGATATTTACAAACAAATGGTCATTTCTTTACCACATTCCAAAACTACATATACTAAATTGATTTCAAAGATGTCTTAATTGATTTCAAAGATGCCACTATATCATATCTATCCCTTTATATTGTTTGAAAGTAACATGGATAAGTCTATTTCCAAAATATTATTTTTGAAGTGGATTTGTTTTTCTTCACCTTATAGGTAAGATGCCAAATTTCTTTTATGTATTTAAAAAAAAAATTGTATAAACTATGTTATAATATCTCATTCAAGGGATTAAACCACATATGATGAATCATACCCAATTGAAAATTCACTTCCATCTCTGAGATAAGAAAAATTTGCAACCTAGTTTCCAACCTCGTCCTTCATCCATCCATAAAAATTTTAATTAGTCAAACGATAACAATTTTAGTATTTGTAATTTCTAGTAACTCCACTTTGGAATTTAAATAAGAGTTTAAAATGATTTTGGTTGAAATTATCTTAATATGAAGAGATTCAAGGAGGTCACCATTATGTACATGTAATATAACTATGCTCAAATAACATAGTTCCATCTACTAGTAAAAATATTTTCATAAACTTCACTATGAAAAAATTTGTCATTAATAAAGTATATAATTGTAGTGTTTTGGCGACTCTATTATGATTTTAACTTTATTTTAT
Organism: Picea mariana; assembly: GCA_032191745.1. Classification (NCBI taxonomy): domain Eukaryota; kingdom Viridiplantae; phylum Streptophyta; class Pinopsida; order Pinales; family Pinaceae; genus Picea; species Picea mariana. The sequence continues at coordinate 25,133 of JASDQU010207156.1, forward strand.
AGGAAAATTGATATACTTAATTTTAATTTTAATTTTAAATTATTAATAATGATTTAATTATATTTTTTTAATTCCAATTCAAAATAATTAGGAACATATTTATATATAATATAATGTATTTTTTTTAAAAACTATTATATATATGGAATTTTTTTCATAAAATTATTGAAAACATTAAACTAAAAGTATTAATAAATGTAATATAATTAATTATTGAATATTTAAATTATTAGATATTTATTTTTAAAACTATTAAAAACATTAAATTAAATTGAATATAAGTAATTTTTTAAAACATTAGATTAAATTGTGTAATTTTTTAAAACATTAAATTAAACTTAATATAAATAATTATTGAATATTTAAATTATTAGATATGTGGTGTAACATAATAATCATTTAGAGAAAGTATATAATCAGGGTCATCATTTGGAATTGGTGGCACCTTTTGAGAAAAGTTGTATATTGAATTTTGCATTGCACATAATACTGATTACTCCTTAAGGGTGAATTATTTATTCGTCCGTCCATTTGAAGAGATGATTCATTGGGAGCTTGGTTGTTAATTTACTTTGATCATTAAGAAAAAAACCAATAAAATAACTAATAGATTAGAAGTTAACTAAATGAAGATTATAAAATTTTAAAAAGGAAAAGGACAAAAATGGGAGAATGGAATACATAAGTAATTTGAGAGAAGTTTTTATATTACTGTTGTTAATCAGAACCATGAAGATATTGCAATTAAAATGATCTTACACTTCACTAAGATCCTTCAAACAATCTCGTTTACTTTGGTTGATCACATTGTATTCCTTCTTCTCATTAAGCTCCATCAAATCTCCTTTAGGTGATCACATTGTACTTTGGGGGATCACATTGTATTTCTTCTCCTCACTAATCTCGATCAAACAATCTTCTTTGGGTGATCACATTGTATTTCTTCTCCTCACTAATCTCCATCAAACAATCTTGTTTACTTTGTGAACACATTATGTTTTTTTCTTCCGATTATGTCTTCAAGGTTACCTTGAGGAAAAAAAACAAGAAAAGCAGACAACTTATTTTTTGAAGGGAGATTTTTTTTTTCCAAATAAAATTTTTGTAATAAGTTTAATTTAATTTAATTAATAGAAGTTTTAATTTTAAAATTTAAAATTTTGTTTAAAAAATTAATTTATTTTAAAATATCTATATAATTGAAATTTAAAAAAATAAAAAAATAAATAATTTTACTTTATCTTAAAAAGTTATATAATAAAAAACATTGAGTTTAGTGCATAATTGGCAGCATGACATCATTGCATGTGGTAGGTAGGTAGATGGTTAGCTTTTTTTGGATCAATATTAATTTATTATCAACAAGTCATCTTCCTTTCAATAGTAAAATGATTAGGATAGTTTTCATTCAATGCATTCAAATTCTAATCAATGAACACATGCTTATGCATTCAAATTTTAATCAATGAACACATGCTTATATAAACATAAAGAGTAAAATTGAGACAAAAAAAAACGTTATGAAAAAGAGATATTCAAATTCTAATCAATGAACACATGCTTATATAAACATGAACACATGCTTATATAAACATAAAGAGTAAAATTGAGACAAAAAAAAACGTTATGAAAAAGAGATGGAAAGATAATTTGACACAATAACACTCATGTTGGAAACACTATGTGGATCATTTACATCCTCTTTAAGCTCAACATGGTACCTACTAAAATAAATTTTCTATAAAAGTCCACTTATATGGGAATAACACTCACGCCCTACATAATAATATGTATGAAAAAAATAACATTTTACAACACCTATGATCCGGATTTATGTAGGAACACAATGAAATACATAAATACACATAAGCGCAGAGATGCAACGGAAATAAGACTTCATTTCATTAATAACAAATGACTGAAAAATGCTTACAGACAGAATGGAAATAAACTAGCTAGGGCGCTGGTAGCTTATCTCCGAGAAGAGATGTGGTGGCTACTGGCCTCTGAACTACCTGTTACAATGAGGCTCGAAGGCCTATATATTACTGAGAAACAATGGAAAACCCTAAACATCCAAAAACCTAACCCTAGGAGATGAAACACTAGAATATGGGCCCCGTTGGGGTAAATTGGTACATCAATTTCTCGGGGTCGTAACTTTGGCATACTATCTCCGTTTGACGCACATGATACATTGTTAGAAAGATCTATCCGAGGACTACACTGCTGACATTGAATATTGAGTCCGGAACAGACTCATAGTTGTTGGAGCATTCATGCCCAAAAAACGTCGTTTAGGGCCTCAAAACAGCTCCCGAAGTTCAGGACTCAAAGAACTGCTAAAAATAGTAAATTGTGCTACAATTAAGGAAACTGAAAAACTGAAAGAAACAATGGTGTGGGTCCAAGTGGAATAGGCAGGTGGCCACCAATATCCACCTGGATCAATCCTCCCCCCTTAGGAAGCAATGGTCCCCATTGCGTTGAGTTCCTCCATGAGATGAGGAAACTTCTGTTGAACTTGGTCCCTGGTGAGCCACTTGCCCTGGTGAAGGAGTTGGCCTACTTTGACAACTCGATATAGCTGGATCTTCTGTTGGCAGGTGTTCTTGATCTGTGTGTCGATAATTCGATCAGTTGTTGCTTGTTCCATGCAATCTGGGTTTAACTCTGTTGGTGTGAGTTGTTCTGCCATGTCAGATGTGTCTAGTAGAGGTGGAAAGTAGGGCCGAAGGCGGTCCACATTGAACACTGGGTGCAGAACAAGGAATGGTGGAATACCGAGCTCAAAGGCATTGTCTCCTATAGCCTTGGTGATGGTGTATGGCCCATATCGAAGCGGGCGAATCTTGCGGGGGTGCAGCGAGGCGCTCCTTTTGCAAATGTAGCCACACTTTGTCGCCCACATGGAAGTTGTGTGGCACCCGATGTTGATCATGTCATTGCTTGTACTTAGCACTGGCTCTGCCCAAGATGTCATGAACTTGTTGGCGGATGTGTTGAATGTGCTCAATGAAGTTGTTTGCCTTGTCAGCCTCAGACTGGACATGGGATGAATCTGCCCGAGTAGCTACAAATGGCATGGCTATGTCAATGGGACATAGTGGCTGGAATCCCAAGCCCACTTGAAATGGGTTGTGGTTGGTTGAGCTATGGAGAGCCCGATTGTAGTTGTGTTGTACATAGGGGAGGCTCTCATCCCATGTGCGTGGATGCTTTGAGTTGT